>JACSZP010028757.1:0-11220 GCA_016161895.1 Pinna nobilis
GCACAACTATGTCACTGGTAAAAGTACGATGCAAAAATAATCATACTTCGATATGACATATATTGTATAATCACATCAACAGCACGAAAATAAGAATTAGCTCATACCAGAGGGATGTTGAAAACATGAACTGCTAAACAGACATTTTTCCCCTGTATCTACTGCATTTCCCCAACTAGGTGAACACACAGGTGACCCCCTGGGTAAACACACTCGGGACAGTTGATTCCAGAGGTGATTGACAGGCAACTTGCTGTCAGAGCCAGTTACCTGTACAGGTAGTGGGCGGTCCTTAGAACTTCCCCTTTAAGAGAGACAGGGGGGGGGGGGAATCTTCATCTTAACTTTTGATAATTGTTCTATCAATAGTGTAAAACAATTATATCCAATCGTCAATTCCACTCTTTAGTCTTGCCTATTGATTTGTTCTACTACCTATTTGACTCTGAAACTATGTGCATGTTCTGTATATGTATTTTATCGAAATTGGCTTGTACTTGTTTGAAGTAATTTTGATATCGATAAATATCTGAACATAAATGTAAAGTATTTCTAAAGACTCCGCTTATAATGGGAAACAAAAAAAATCTTGTATTGGATTGAATAAAAGTTTAGTACATGGAGAAATTTGTCCTTGGATTCAAATAAATACCGAAAACTACCTAGTATACGCATGTAAAGGTTTCCCAAATGAAAAAGCAGAAAAATGGGGTGGGCCAGGGGACTAGAAGTAATGGAAGGAATTTTGACAGATGTTAAGGTCGTATCAGTGTAAAACATGCACGTACATGTATGCTGTAGAGCAGTACAGTGCAAGATATGCCCGCAAGTTTTGTTCACTTGTTTCAGGGTTTGTCAAAAAATTGTTGCGGGTACGGTAGACCCGTAAAACTGTAAGTCACAAGCATATTAAAGTTGCCAAGAAAAAAAAAAAACATTGGGTAGACTAGGGGACTTGATGCGATACCCCAGAGACGTATATAACAAATGTGTTATACGTCTCTGGATACCCACAAGTAAACAGAAATCGAAAACAGTGTTAAGAACTGATAGTTTTATGTCCACCAAAATACATGTATTTCTTTTTCCCATTCCACATCATTGACCCCTACCAGCTTTCTCAGCACCTGGATTCACCCTCGTGACATCCTTTTTCGAATCCGTGAATTAGTCTAATCTGGCAATAGTCGTAAGGTGTACGACAAGGGAGGCATGTCCCTCATAATTTGTGACATCGACATACCGTAACGGTCAACTAGGTCATGATGGTGGCCGTAAAACTTTCGAAGTGATGACTTGAATCTAACCACTAGGAACCAATGTTTTTAATTATAAGTTACTTCCTTTTCAGCACAAATCCTCTATCAAGGAAATCTTATAGTAAAGATAGAACAAATACCTACAATAAAGCTACATAAAGTATTTTTGTGCAATATGTGACCTCTCATCTTTTTATTGATTTGTTTACCGGGCACAGTTGTTTCATAGTCCCAAGACTGGTTTGGTATTTTGCCTTCTAGGTTGCCGTTACTTCAGCTAGATTCGCATCACATGCCTGTAAACAGACCAACAACATTACTCGTAACGCAGAATATATTATGCTTATTTTCTTTGATCCACTGTCTATTGTAATCTTTATTGCCATCTTTTATGGATTTCGTGGTCTAAATACCTCCAGCTTGCGTTTTATGTTATCCTTTGAAAATACTACCACCGTGATGATGTCCTCTGTAGAGGGCAATCATTATTAGATAAACAACACAGAACAGAGATTGGTTACAATAATGATTAATTGTTCGATATTTCATGCTCGTACAAAATTTAAGAGCATTGGTTCCAAACAACTTGACATGACACTTCTTGTTGTGTTGTTTACTTTTTGTTAATTCACGCTACATTCATCAATTTCTTTCTTTTTGTTTTTCTCCAACTTTATAGTTTCAGTCATATGGTGTCGGTCAGTCATTGTAATTCTTAACCCCCACAGGACGGGAAAGGTAAGGTGGCCATAGGCCTTCCGCAACTTTCCCCCAATAAGCAAACTAGGTTCCAGTATAGCTCGCACCTTCTATTACTTAGGATGAAAGTGCCTTCAAGTCTCTCTCTCCATCATACTCCCCTCTAAATGGGAAAATAATTATTCCTATATTTTTTTCTTCTACAGATCCGTAAACTTAGAAGAATGACATGGGGAATACATCGCTTCAGCAGTACTTACATAGCATATTTAGAAGGATCAGGAAGATCTCGAAAAGAGCACCATTGAAAATTCTTCTGATATTGATAATTTTTACATCAATCGGTACTATACTAAGGTTCCGCTTTGATTTCAACCATTCGTTGACAAGGCAGCTGATTTTACTAAATTCTGCAAAAACTCCAAGACCCAAGTTACTAACTCGTCCTACAGCGGAAGTCACGGGTAGAAGAGAAGCTAGGTTAATTAACCCTTGGAGTCGGCTCTTTGCCAATCCCGACAACTCTACAGGCAACTCACAGTTTTCTTTCCTCAAAAAGTCGTTCGTCATCGACAAAGATCCTTTAAGAAATTGGATCGAGACGAGGCTTACTCTTTGTGATGGAGGCTTTATTTGTTTTCAGAATTTGTTTGCCAGTCTGCAGAATGTGGTGGTGGATCCTAGCTTTTGTAGTTGTACAAAGGGCGGTGAAGCAATGAAAGATGTCCTCAACCAAAAGGAGCGCGCGGAGTATCTGGAGCTGAAACGTAGATTTTTCCAAATAAACTGCACACGGAAGAGCGTCACGTACCATTTCGATTACAGAGACCACCTGGTGAGGTGGCCATCTTTGATTTCAACAGACGTCGGAGAATTCGACGTGACACCTTCCGTGGTGACGAATTTAACACTAGTCGTAATGCGATACGAATATGCCAACCTATATCATACCATGACGGACTGGTATAACGCCTTCTTGATGTTAATGCTGTTCAAAAGAGATCCTCAAAACGTCACAGTTCTGTGGGTAGACGGACATCCTCAAGGTGTCTTGGATCACGTGTGGAGACAGTTATTCGGTAACGTCATGTGGATCCGAGAATTAAACGGAAAAGTGATATTCAAACACATGGTGTGGAGTATTACAGGATATTTCAGCCTTTTATTACAACACAATTTGAAAAGTGTGCCATATTTAGAGGAATTTAGAACATTTTTCCTTCATCGATTTAACATTAAAACGGAAAAACCGTTAGACTGCAAACGGTTAAGATTTTTGTTCATATGGCGGAGGAACTACGTGTCTCATCCTAGAAATCCCGTGGGAAAAATTGAGAGAAAAGTGAAAAATGAAGACGAATTGGAATCTTTAATCAATGCAACATATCCAGGCAGTGTCGTGACCGGTATTCAAACGGACAACATGACGATGACCGAACAGTTACGTCACATTGTCAGTACAGATGTACTAATAGGTATGCATGGTGCTGGATTGACTCTAGCCCTTTTCCTTCCAAAGCATGCGGCGCTTTTGGAGATATATCCCAAATATAAAGGTGCGGCAAACAGGCACTTTCAAGCCATTGCAAAATGGAGAGGCATTGCATACCAAAACTGGCAAAATGGCGACCCGAAAAATGAATACAAAAACTTTTATACGTATATCCCACCCAGTATACTTAAATCCTTGGTAGAAAATGTCGTCAACAAAATCTGTACTTAAACAATTAGAGGTGCTTCTATCAGTTATGCTCATTTGAAAGTACGAATCTCAGGACAATTGAGTTATTCTTAGATATTTTTATTCATATTTATTATTTTTATTCATGTACCTGTATATTTTACGAGCTGAAAGTTTTTGTAAAATTTCAGTTTATGCAGTTAAATTTTAAATGACTTTTCTTTGTTTGTAAAGAGAGAGGAGGTCTTAAAAACATTTGTACATCCTTGATTAGAATAGCTCTTTTCCCCATGAACATGCATATATACATGTATATGCCAATGCAATCGTGTTTACAAAAAGACGACATAGGCCGCTATACCGTATACGTTTGCTAGCGTTGTACAGGTCTTGGTGTTTAGAGTGTCCATTGCAATTGGTACTTTTTCTTTTCTTTTTTTTTAATTTTTACTTTGAACTATTTTAAGTGTTTGAAATTGTGTTACACATTTTTATACAGCAATATCAAGACCCTAAGTCACTAATATGAGTAAAACTTTAGACTCGACTGTGTGATATGAGTTAAGAAACTTGCTTGAGCAAAGATGTTTCTATACGAGTAGAGTAAAGAACGTCCAATTCATTCTCGGTAAAGATGTTTGGGCTCGTTTGTAGTTGAAAAGACTCCTGGTAAAGCATTCAAAATTTAATTGCATGCTCAAATTGTTATTTTGACCTTCACTGTAGAGAGACACGAAATACAAATATTTGAAAAGTATCTTTTTAGATAGTATCGGTGTTTTAAAATACATTCAACGCTCAGCTTTCGGATATTGTTTCAAAACTGCTAAAGCGGAGTACTGATTTTTGAACTTCTTTCGATTCGTAACTTTAGACGCAAAGCAATAAAACCATATCGCTTTCAGAATCACATGTTTTTAGTCTACTAGTATATAGGTACAATGTGCATTGTGCAATCTAGTGAATCTTGCCATAAACATGCATATTAAATAATACAGGACGGCAGATAAGATACACAACTAAATTTACAGCGGTCATGCATACAGCCGGGTCACTGCAGGCTTTTCATAATCAGCATACCGCATAGGACAATCGTATTATTCGCTAGCCAATACTGTAAATAAGTTTTAAAATATATTGCAATGTATTATGTGTATTCCCTTTAAATTACTTTATGTAATCTTTCAGCCATTCAAAGGCGATAATAAATCATGGTTTTTATGTAAACGGGGAAAGACCATCGACCAGCCATAAACGATTTGACAAACACAACTGAAATACCTTATAAACAATACATGCCATTGCATTAAGTGGGCATTTGGCAATGAGAATATTTCTGTGTATACTTAAATGTTTGTATCACGCTTTTTACAAACACATATTCACACATAACATTTCTGTCGCACATTTTAAAATGACGCAATTTCTAGAGGTGAAGCTTTAGATATAGGTAAGTGAAGATAGTTTCATATAATAACATCATATATATATATATATATATATATATATATACAATGTATATATATATAACTTGTCAAACATGTACAAGTCTATATTCTGAATTGGATGATAAGTAGTTATGAATGTATTCTTCAAGAGTCACGAGGTTTTTTTGAACTACATGTAACCTATGACCTTTTCACTGAATCAGTCCAGAGGTTTCTACGGATCGTTTGCGTCAGTGTGGAACATGTGCTGGGAGGGGACATTAACTCCTCCTCATCAGGGGCACCGCGTCCTAACCCGCTTGTGATTCGCATTGAAACTAACGCGTGTACCTTGTGATACCCGGGCCCGAAATCACCAGAAAAACTCAGCCTCAAACTCAGCAATCAGCTCAACTGTTTTTCCCTCTTTTTTAAACTAATTACAGGTAAATAAAGTGTAAAAAAAAAAATTAACATGTGAATTGATATCATATCATTCAAATATGAATAATACATTGTATCAAATCAGCAGCCAGGATTATTGAAAATACATTGAGTATGATACTCAAAATTTGAGTAGATGTATATGCTCAAATAACTTTTTGGTCCGGATTTATTAAGAAGAAAAACAAAATGTTACTGATTTCTTATTCCATGTAGTATGATGTAAATACACACGTCCAAATGTGTTTAACTCTGAATTTACTTGTTTTTAGTTCAAAAATAAGGAAAAACAGTTGAGCTGAGTAATGAGCTTGAGTTTTTCTGGTGATTTCGGGCCCAGATAACGTTTGTGGGGGACAAGTGTTTCTGTTAGTGATGGAGTGACGCTAGGCATCCTACGCTCACGTCTTTTCTGCGGGAGGACTACGTAGTTACAAGCACTATATGGTAGACACTAGTCCCGCACAAAATGTTCTCGGGTATCACGCGGTACGTGAATAGCTAGTTCCATTGTCTTTTTCTTGGAGAGATGGTGACTGCTTTATTACTAATTATATATTGTATATGACTTGGAGTTCTGAATTTCATAGATACTTCTCTTTCTTTAATAAGTAATTTTTTCTCGGATGATTATTACATTGCAAAGATCTTTGTAAATGAGTTCAAGCTTTATTAGTGGTCTGAATTGGTGATTTCTGACGTATTATGTAAGAAAAACTACGATAGAACATCATATGCTCTCTGTTATCTCCTAATCTATCTAAATATCTCTGATGGTTATATATAGGTTAATAGGCGCCGCCGCGTGGTTAGCATGTTCAACTTCGAATCGAAGGGCCCGGGGTTCGTATCCGCGCGGTGCCACGCTGCGATTGGCTGCCCCTGTCTTAGGATGAGACAGTAAAATCCGAGGTCCAGTGTCACAGTAGGTGTTGGCACATTAAAGGACCCTCCCCACTCTACGGCCATAAGTGCCAATCATAGGCAAAATTTGTCTCCATCTGAGTGAAATATTTGAGTGGAACGTTAAACAACAATAAAGCAACAACAGCATAATGGGATTCGCACTCTCAATGGGGTTTGATTGGATCTGCGAACGAGGCGACATGGAAAAGGAGTGCATAAGATTGAATAAGATGTAGTTGGTTGTCACCCTGCTATCAACGGTCAGAATACCCAAGGTACAATAAACAAATAAGGGAAATAATGGGCAAAAACGCACCCACATTTTACACTGTAACACTTGTCCTTGTTGCAGTTCAAACAATGGAACTTGTGTAAAAAATTAAACTAGTATATACATGTACTGTAGTAAAACAATAGAATTTAATTTGAAATTGTTGGATAATTAACACTGGTTTGACTACAGTAATATCTTTGATACTCTTTTTTTACCATGTCTTATCAATATTACTGTCCTAGGACATTACGGTATTTTTAAAGGAAAGAAGCGATCTACTACTAAATAATTTTCGGTCGTCAAATTTCTTACAATTCGACCCATCTCTTGACCCGTACCGCATAGCAGACCAACAAATCTGTTCCAAAAATACAACCTGAATGACGAAGGAACTTTAATTTTTGGTTAGGATTTTTTAAAATGATATACCTAAATGTCACGCTAGTCCTAGGGGAATCTATTCGCCTTTGTTATTGATATGAATATACCCAAATTGAAAAACAAAACTTACAAGAAAAGAAAAAAGTTCATTTATTGACGGATTTAGTAATTACGGATTCCATAATATATGTGGTTGGCAAAATTTCACAGTGCACTCACTCGTAATGGGATTGACAAATATTTATAAATCAATTGATATGGCCTGCCGCGAACTTTAAAGTATTTAAATGAACAACGGTAATAATCTTGTTCAATAGAAACATTAGATATGACTCGTCGGTAAAGGACTGAGCTTTTTTATTTACGTGAATACATGAATGAACTGATTGAATTGCTGTATTGTTTCGAACGTGAGTATTTTAACTTTAATTTTATATATTCTTACAATGGAACTTCGCTTGAAGGCCGCCTCATGTTAAAGACCATCGGAGTGAAGTCTGTATAACGCTATCCTACATCCACATTTTTAAAGTATATGTACCAATGTAAATGAGAAGTATGTGTTTGTGTATGGTAATATGTGTTTACTTTTCTGTATTAAGATTTTTTATTTATTTTGTAAAGAATTTAGTAAAATTTACATTTGCTGCTGTTTCCATATAATACAGATCGATGTGCAAATGTGTTTTAATAGACCCTTCTTTTTGCAGCAAGTATGAAACAAACATTTTTTGGACATTAAAAAAGAAAATTTATTCTGGATTTCTGAACTATCGACCGTTTCATAATAGGTTATTAGTGCGAATCACCCCTCGCAAAGAAACATGATTATTATTAGAGGAAACATTTCTAAAAGTCAAGGTAAAAATCTAGATATGTTAACATGTTGTTATGGCTACAAATTATTTGAACAAAAAACTTGAATCTAAACACACGAGTAAATTATCTTTTTGTTTGCAGTTCTTTGACTAATTGTCAGGGTAATTTGTTTTAAAAAGGATAAAAAACATGAAACGGATATCAAGCAACTGAAGTAAATCGAATATCGACAATTACCGAAAGCGCTTTAATTGAAGTTTATTTCAAATGCTTTAAAAAAACTCAGTGTAGAAAAGATTCAGATACAGAGGATAAGTATTGAAAAATGGAAGATTTCAGTCTCAGTTGGTCAGACACCACTAAACGGTAATCTATAGGCGACAATATTATCCTTTCGTCAAATATACTATATATATTTTTTTAAAAACCGTTCCAAACAATACAAGTCATAGAAACTATATATCATTTTATAGGCCTCCCTTTCCCAGTTTTTGAATAAACCCCAAAACAGGGCTTGACCTTGATTTTTCAATACATGCCCATGTTTAGGGCCAACCTCCATTTTCGCACAAAATGAGCAGAAAACTTTGACAATGGCTTACACCTAGTTCGATCAAGGGATCCAAAATTCCAGTTTTGAAAAAATTTGTCATTCCACATTTTTTTCAACACTCTACTGACTACTTTATAATATTCAATTGAAAGAATCGTATAATACACTAATCAGATAACATGTAACATTCACAATAGCAGCTCTCCCTCCTCCTACACCCTTTTAACCAACCAAATTGTCCCTTATGTCTTGTCTGACCAAATAATTGTAACGATCGGATGAACGGTTGTACTAAATACTACAAGAACACGGCAAGAATTCATATATTTACCGCAATCACTCGAATATATACCGCAAGCACTCATTTGAGTACCGCAAGGACTCAGATATTTACCGCAAGGGCTCAAATATTTACCGCAAGGGCTCAGATGGGTACCGCAAGGACTCAGATATTTACCGCATGGGCTCAGATGGGTAAATTTTCCATTGTAAATACGTGCGATTACTAAAAAACAATAAAAACTTTGGTGTAAAATATGGTGTTATTGGTGTAAATATAGATACATGTATATGGAATTATAGTCAAACCAACTTATAATCATCAATATAATAGTTTTGTTAAAGAATAAAAATAATATGTAAATGAATATACGACAAATAAAAAGCAGTGAGTGAATAACAGAATACCGTGTTTGATAACAATAATCTTGTATTGATAATCTGTAATGTTTTTTCCAACACATATTAAAAATCAAAGTTGAAAATACAAAAGGGACACTCAAACGTAGAATGACAGACAGACAACACCATGACCAAAACAAAAGAAGACAGCACTACACATAACAATATGTTCAAATGAAAAATGACATTATAGAAAACAGAAAACATTAATTACACGTCCCAAGTTTTAAAGGGAATATATTTACATTATAATATATAGGCATACATGGTAATACATACACCTGATGTCTCTCAACATGAAGAGCGGACCTGGTAGGTCCCTCTACAAAAGTGAACGCATAAAAAATACAGGTACAAACTAGCCTAACGGGAGATGGGTATTAAAAAGTTTTTCTTGTCAGTTTACATTATAAAACATGCACATGTTATGCATACACCTGGTGTCTCTCAACATGAAGAGCGGATCTGGTAGATCCTTCCATAAAAGTGAATGTATCATGCATACAGTCACAAACTAGCCTAACGGAAATTACATTGTACAAGGAATGACACATGGATATTAAATGTTTTGCTCATATAGGCCTCTCTTTACATTTCGGTTACATACATAGCAATGCGCACAGCTGGTATCTCTCAACATGAAGATTGGACCTGGTAGGTCCTTCCACAAAAGTGAATGCATCAAACATACAGTCACAAACTAGCCGAACGGAAATTACATTGTACAAGGAATAACACATAGATATTAAATGTTTTGCTTACATTTCGGTTACATACATGGCAATGCGCACAGCTGGTATCTCAACATGAAGAGCGGACCTGGTAGGTCCTTCCACAAAAGTGAATGCATCGCATCAAACATACAGTCAAAAACAAGCTTATTGGGAAATGGGTATTAACATGTTTTTCTTGTCAGTATACATTATAAAACATGTACATGGTAAAACATACACTTGGTGTCTCTCAACGTGAAGAGCGGACCTGGTAGGTCCTTCCACCAAATTGTATACATGTATCAGAACTACAGTAACAAATAAGTCTAACGGGAAATACACTAAGGAGAGACACATGGCTATTACAGATTTTTCTTTTGTGTTCTGCATTGTCGACACCTTCTAGTTTGGTTTGTCCGAAGTAAATTTAAGAAAATTTGAAAAAAGAGTATTTTTTTCATCTGCATTTTTTTTACTCCAGAGAGAAGGTGACAATTTAAATTTTTGAAACTTGGTATTTAATGTGAAATTCCCGCTGCCATAAAGTGAGCGTCGCAAGTCTGTCATTTGTACTCTAACAATGTCGTATAGTCTGTCAATCAAATCGTCGGTTTTCAAAGCTTTCCAGTCACAGGCCTGTTTAATTCTATGGTTCATCGATTCCGCGTTATTGTTCGTCCTAAGGTCATCCGTCCTATCATTTATGACATGATACAACACTTTGACCATAACATGTTTGTCATAGAACGTCAGGAAGTGTTTGTTTTCAGAAAAATCAGACTTAAAATTCTTCATTTCTTTCATCGAACTCGAAGGAATTTTCTGCACTGACAATCCCGTTTGGTCCAAATATTATGTCAATTATTTCACGGGATGAAAAATATGGCTTCAGTAAAACTGAAACTATGCGGAAACCCCACTGAAACCTGAAGTTGGGGTTTCCTGTAAAGTTTCCGCAGCGCGGAAACCATTCATTTAGTTTTTATTTTCATCATCTCAATATTTTTAAGATCGAGGTCCCATATAAATGCCACGTAAATGTGTAAACAATGATGGTATATTTTTGCTTGTCCATCCCAGTGGTCTTAAAAGGATAGGGGGTTCACCTGTTGTCTTTCGGATGACTTCATTCCTTTTGTATACCACTGTGGTTACAAAGCATTTTCCTAAATTGAATGTTCTATCTACCCCTATAACTCCACTTTGAGAACGGAGGAAGGAACGAAAGTCCGTTATTTGGTCTTCAGTGTAGCAGATGATAACAGGTGGCCCCTGATTCCTTGAGTGAATTATTTCGGCTACATATTCGTGTGAATATTCAGCATTGAGATGACCTGCACAATTTCGTCCTGGACATTACTTCTATAATTGGTCCTCTGCTGT
>JACSZP010028761.1:10311-26174 GCA_016161895.1 Pinna nobilis
ACTCAAGAATCTGTCACTTATATGGAGACGTCACCATGTGCCTGTGAAGAGCATCAAATTTTGCCTATGCTCGGCACTGCTGGCCATAGAGCAGGGAGGGTTCTTTAATGTGCCAACACCTAGGGTGACACGGGACCTCAGTTTTTACTGTCTCATCCAAAAGACAGGGACGTCCAACCATACCGTAGCTTTGACTCGAACCCCAGACCTCTCAATTCAAAGTCAAGCACGCCAACCACTAGGCCACCACAGTCCACAAGCGTCTTCTTGGTGCTTTGTTCTGCATGTCCTGGTAGTTACATTGGAATTATTTTCCCTGGGTGGCCTCTTTGGCCAAATGGTCAGTGTATTGCTATTTAAACCATTAAGCCGTTCATTTCTTTATGGTGCAGGTTTGACCCTGGCTCAAACTTCAAGGTTGATTATGCACCAGTTTACATGCACAAGGTTTCATGTCCTTTGAATGAGACAGTAAAAACAGAGGTTTTCGTGTAATATTAGGTGTTGGCATGCTAAAGAATCCTCATTGTTCAATGGCAATATGTGTCATTGACAATAGGCCAAAATGTGCAGCCCTTTATTAGCATTTTATGGCATTTCCTTGTAAGTGAAAGATTCTTGAGTGGGACATTAAACAATAATACAACCACTAAACTATGGGACCATATGATAGAGTGCTCACCTTTAAACCATGAGGTTAAGGGTTTGAATCTAATTGGAGGCATAGTTTGCTTCTCCTATCCTACAGATGAGATAGTAAAAACAATATCCCTTGTAACAGAAGATGGCAGCACACTAATGACCTCTCACTGAATGGGGTTGAATTCCTTTTAATTGGGTTAAGTAAAAAATGTGAAGCCTGTCACTACAATATAACTAAAATGATGTTTGATGCATCTACAATGTGACTTAAATGATGTTTGATGGGACTATGATATGACTTAAATTTTTGATGGGACTACAATATGACTTAAATGATGTTTGATGGGACTACAATATGACTTAAATGATGTTTGATGGGACTACAATTTGACTTAAATGATGTTTGATGGGACTACGATATGACTTAAATGATGTTTGATGGGACTATGAAATGAGTTAATTAATGTTTGATGCGACTACAATATGAATTTGAAAAAATGATGTTTGATGGGACTACAATATGAATTGAATGATGTTTAAAGCAACTACGATATGACTTAAATAATGTTCGATTCGACTACAGTATGACTTAAATTATGATTGATGCGACTACCATATGACTTTTACGATGTTTATGGGACTACGATATGACTTAAATGATGTTCGATTTGACTACGGTATGACTTAAATTATGGTTCAAGATGCAGCTACGATATGACTTTTATGATGTTTGATGTGACTACGATATGACTTAAATGATGTTCGATTCGACAACAGTATGACTTAAATTATGATTGATGTGACTACAATATGACTTTTATGATTTTATATTAGACTACAGTATGACTTCAATTATGATTGATGTGACTACGATATGACTTTTATGATGCTAGATCTTACTACAATATGACTTAAATGATGTTGAACGATGTGTAAATCACTAATACTGCAACAACTTTGTAGACCAAGATAGTCTTAGCATATGATTACTCTTGTTAAAAAAAGCAAGGTTAATGATACCAAGGGGGTATTCAATCGAAGGACCAACAACAGTTTAAACAATGGGCAAACAAACAGGGACAGTACACATACTACCCATAGTGATCTACACACCAAGACATAAAACTAAGCTTTGAGTGTCACAAATCCCACTAAAATCCTGGGGTAAGTTCAGTTGCTCCAGAAGGGTAAGCAATTCCTGCTCCATTTACAGCAATCGTATCAACCATGTTGCTAATTTGGGAGGAAGTTTTCATATTTATTTGTATTTGGAAATGAGAAAAGAAGGATGGGATTATGTTTTGTCAAAGGGAACATTACTGTAGTAAT
This sequence comes from Pinna nobilis, assembly GCA_016161895.1. NCBI lineage: Eukaryota > Metazoa > Mollusca > Bivalvia > Pterioida > Pinnidae > Pinna > Pinna nobilis. The sequence goes on from JACSZP010028761.1 coordinate 12,283, forward strand.
CTGTGACACCCATATTTGAACAATGATCACCTCAACCTTGATTAAAGAATATAGATGTTGACCTTGATTTTAGGATATATATGTTGACCTTGACCTTGATTTTAGGATATAAATCTTGACCTCGACCTTGATTATAGGATATAGATGCTGACCTCGACCTTGAGGTAAGACACTGTATGACATATAACCTTGACCTTGATGCTTGACAATAAGTGTTAAAGATGATTCAGTGGCAAGTCTAGAGGGCATTAAGTATTTTCTGAACATATTTTGCCTAAAGGAACCAGTGCAGGGACATTGTTGTTCAAGAGTCATCTGTAAGCCATCATAGATAAGGATACATCATCATAGTCTATCAATCAAAAAGTCAATTTACACCAATTTTCCTTTTACTTACATTTTCATATCGCCAGCGTATTTGCCTGTCACATTGGCCTATACTCTATCTCTGTCTTTTCTGTTGTAGGGAGATGACTGCTCCCTGTGGACTTTTCTGGATTTTTTACACTCCCCTGTTTGCCGTGTCCGATATCATAGAACAATTCGAGATCAAGTGATAGCCATGTTCTGTATGTTAATCTTCCTGGTGGCCCACTTTGTGCTTGTGAACTTTGATTTTCCTCAGGAATAATATTGTGGCATGTGACACTTTTCTTGTAGGGTAGTGTGAATATTCTTACAGAATTTGAGACTTTAGTTTGAACGTGAAAGTTCATTTAGAAAGTGAGAGTTCTCTAGGACTGTGAGAGTTCTCTTAAGACTGTGTTTGTTTTTCTAGGAATTTTAGTTCTCTTTGACCACGGTTTATGAAAATCATTTTGGAATTTTGAAACTTCTTTCAGAACGGAAGACTTATTTTGATTGTTAGAAATCTCTTTGAAAGTAAACTTCTTTTGGAATATGAGACTTCATTTGGAATGTTACAAGTTTTTTTTTTTAGATGACTCTAAAGCTAGACTCTCTGAGCTAGACATGCTCTTAGAATGTGAGAATTCACTTGGAATGTCAGATTTCTTTTAAGATGGGAGACTATTCTTGAATTGTGTTTTTCCTTATGGTATGTGGTCATTTAATAAATGTTGAACTAATTTTTTTTTTTGGAGACTTCAGAAGTGTAATAAATAAGTCAGTCAAGCCTTATTAATCCAGATGCCAATAATCTGGAAGTTTTACCTTCCACATGAAATTTCTAGGGAACAAAAATTTCAAATTGCACTGGCCATTATGATAAGTACATTTCAGTAATACTGATGCTTCATTTATCCAGACAATTTTCTCGGGAACGAGAATGTCTGGATTAATGAGGCTCCACTGTATACACATGAACAAAGAAAGACTCTTGTACGGAAACCTGGATTAAAAAAAACATCTTTTTGCCCCCCCCCAATATGTTCCTTCAAGAGCGATGGTCCTTACTTACATACTTTATGCCCTGACTAGAAAGCCTCACAATTTATGTAGCCCCAGTTACTAAAGGATGATTCATTAAACATAAAACGAGTTACAATTGTACATGGGTTAAGTCATATGTGTATTTAATTTGGACAGTAGATTAGAATTTCATTATGTGAGAAAATTTGCCAATTTACTTGCGAAAGGCTGATTTTACTTAAAAGAAAATATTTGACTTGCCTAGTTTGCTATTCAATGATATTTCATACTGTAAATCCAGAAATTTTCGCGGAACTTTATTTTAGCGAATCGATGGTCATGCAATTATTCGTGATACTATATTTTCGCGAGCCTGCATTTAAGTTAAAAGTTTGTGTTGTTTGATGCATTTTAATATCGGGTCAGTACATTTAGCGAGAACTTTATTTTGGCGGGTAAGTACTCTTGCGTTATTACGTACAAATAAAATTCTCCCGAATAAAACTGGATTTACAGTAATAGTTATGGTCTGAACTTTACCTGTGAAACAAGACAACAACAAAAAATGAAAAAAATTGTGGATTCTTGTTTTAAGACCACCTTACCTAGGAAACCCTCTCACCTTAGAGACCCTCCCACCTGTGAGACCATTCCAAATAAAACATATTAAAAATTCAGTCTGCTAGTAAATATTCTATCCAGTGTCTTCCTTGCTCTGTATTAAAGGTTTTCACCACTAATTGACCTATCGCCATATGCCCCACATGGTACGTTTTGGCAAACTTTTCTATTATGACATCCTAATTAAATGGCCTGTCAAACATTTGGTTTGCTTATAACGTCACGATTAATTGACGTCATAATCCACACAGAGAGCCATGTGGCAGACATTTGGTGATAAGTCAATTGAGAAGTGTCGACATGCTTTTTTCTGCCCTTCTGGATGAGACAGTAAAACCCAAAATCCCGTGTCACAGTGGTTGTCAGCATGTTGACAAGAGCCCTCACAGCTCAGTCGCCATACGTATCAAATTTGTAGCTGTTCACTGGCATTTTGTGACATCTCCATACAGGTGAAAGATTCATGAGTATGGCACTTAACAACAACACTATTCTGTGCTTATAAAATCTCAATAAATAGAGCAATTCACTAATTTGGCCAAAATTTTGGAGTCACCCAAGTGGTCTCTATTAGAAAGGTCTACTACATCAAGATTTGTACTGCAAGTACGAATCTTTTCTTTCATAACAAATTATCACAAGACCTATGATTTCTTTTCTTGTCAATCTGTTTCTTTTATATGAAAAATCAAACTTTCTTTTAAATCTCCAAACATGTTAGTTGGTAGATTGTATTGTTGTTGAACATCCCACTCAAGAATCTTTCATTTATACATTTGTATGAACACGTTACCAATGCTGGTGAAAAGCAACAAATTTGGCCTATGCTTGGGCATTTTGGCCATTGAGTAGTGAGGGTTCTTAAACTAGCTGACACCTACTGTGACTTGACTCCCCAAACTACAATATTTTTACCTTATATGAATAGCAGACCTTTGGAAACATCTACATCTTTATACCGTTATCAAATAATGGTTGTTGGTTGAATTGTTGTTTAACGTCCCACTCAAGAATCTTACACTCGTATGGAGATGTCACCGTGTGCCAGTGAAGGGCGACAAATTTTGCCTATGCCCGGCACTCATGGCTGTAGAGCAGGTAGGGTTTTTTAACATGCCAACACCTACTGTGACACGGGACCTTGGTTTTTACCGGTCTCATCTGAAAGACAGGGACAGCCAATCGCAGAATGGTGCAACCCTGTTATCAAATAAGAAAAAGATGGAAGTTTTGATTTAAGATTTATTAAACATAAAAATGGGGGTTGGTATGAAAATGTGTGACTTACTATTTGATGGTATTTTCTTGTGACCTTGACCTATGAATATTTCCATCTTCAAGATGAAAGACTTGATGCTTGGAATAAGTTTGTGAATCATAAAGGAAAGTGACACAATGACCTTGACCTGCTTAGTTGTCAATACTGTAAATTTTGTACTGATAACCCTCAATATTTCTCAAGACATTTATAATAGGTTCAAGGTCATTCAAATTGTGACCTCAAACGAGTGTTTTGGCATCAGTGGATATCTGTTGCAGTATCTTCTTATGTAGTTCATGGGTGTTGACCTTTCTCATGTGGCCTAGTAAGATCCCCAATTGGGCCATTTAAATAATTCTGGATTACCGGATCAAACCTCAAGCCAAGAGTTACTTCCCCTTTTTATATGATCACTTTACATTATCATATTATTTACTTGCAAAAGTTTTATCTAAATAAGAAAAAAATATTAATAAAAAATAGTAGAGAAAAAAAAACGTTAAAAAAAAGATGAAGAAAAACGAGGAAAGGAAAACATGTGACCGAGGACAAAGAATGAGTACTAACTCTGTAACACATAGATGTCATTATTTATGAAGTCTGGCAAAGATTGAATGAATGTCTGTAGATTATTGGCCCTATTTAAGCCATGGAAAATGAACAGAGGAAGCCAGTTATGATCTATATTCACTTTCATTTAGAATAAACATGAATTTATTCTTCTGAACTCAAAAGAATAACGGTAATATCAAAGGGAGAAAATTTACCGACATATTTTACCCTGACAGAACAACGTAAGTACATTGTACATGTACATGTACGACTAAATGCTCCAATCCATCAATGAAAGAAGGCAATTATCTACCCTCTCATTATCAATTAGTTACACACACAGTTAAAAATTCGACTCAGTTATTGTTTTGTTCAAAATATTATAAAAACAATAATCACTTACAGCTGTCAAATTTTTTTTTCTCGGACTAACGAGTCACATTTACTGAAGTTCAGAATGTTCGTTCCTATAATAGACTGTCCGGATCTGGAACGCGAATTTCCGGATTAAAGAGGCATTTTAGCACTGTAGCCGTTCGTTCCCGAGCAATTCGTCCAGAGTACTGAAATTTTCGGATTAACGAGTTACAGACTCAGGGGACATCACTGTACATGTACTCAAGAAATTGCTACGTTTTTGTCAAATGAAGGCATTAAGTTTCTCAAACATGAAATATATTTTTGTTTTCAAATATTTAATCCTGAAATTGTTGTTTAAAGTTCAATTCAAGAATCTTACCCTGTATTGTGTCAGTGTCATTGAATGGTGACAAATTTGACATGTCCTCGAGCTCAGCTCTTGTGTCCATTGAGCTGTAAGGGTTCTTCAACGTGCCAACGGGGGGCCTCCGTGGCCGAGTGGTTAGCGTGTTCGACTGCGAATCGGAAGACTCAGTGCCGAGCATAGGCAAAATTTGTAGCCCTTCACCGGCATACGGTGATGTCACCATATGAGTGAAATATTCTTGAGTGGGACGTTAAACAACAACAACAACAAAAAAAGAAAAACGTGCCAACGGCTATTTTGACACAGGACGTTTTTTTTAATGAGATTGTTGAATAAGAAAGAAGATAACAACACAAGAATTAATGACAAATTAACTCATTTGATGTTTTAGTGATACAGAAACAGGTGATACAGATTCTCCAGAACCTCAGATTTTTGCTCGCTGTAGCCTATTTTGGAATTTCTTTGTACATTTCAGGAATCCCATATTGCTCAAATTGCAAAAGACCATGATACAGATATCAGCATAGAAAGGAACAATACAATTATCTTAAAGGGCCTTAAAAGAGATGTCTTCGCAGCAAAGTCCAAAATTTCAGACGTTTTATACGGCATTGAAACTCGTCAACGAGACACCCAGAGAGCCAAGGAACTGGTCAAGCATGTCCAGTGGCAATACCAAGACAGCTCAAATAAATGGCGAAATTTTAATCCGTTGGTCAATTTGGAAGTGGAAGACGGGTACAACAGAAAGGAGAGGGATAAAATGGTACATGTAAGAGACAGGAATGGAGTTGAGTACGTCATGGATTTAAAGAGAAATGTGGAATACGAAAAGAAAAAGCCAGGAAATCAGTACAAGATCAGGAGGCACAATCCAGGGTCACCCAGTGCAGGTAGGTACATTTCTTTGTTGTGTTGTTTAACGTCCCACTCAAGAATATTTCACTCATATGGAGGCGTCACTGTGTACCGGTGAAGGGCGACAAATTTTGCCTGTGCTCGGCACTGCTGGCCTCGGTTTTTACTGTCTCATCCGAAAGACAGGGACAGCCAACCCCAGAGTGGCACTGCGGGAATCGAACCCCGGACCCCTCGGCTCAAAGTCGAACACACTAACCACTCAGCCACGGAGGCCCCGGTACATTTCTTTAAAGTGCCAACACCAACTGTGATACGGGACCTGTTTTTTACTCTCTTATCCGAAAGACAGGGACAACCAACCATACCGTGGCTTGGGCTCAAACCCCAGACCATTCGATTGAAAGTCAAACACACTAATCACTGGGCCATGGCAGCCCTGCTTATCTCTATTTAGAGCCACCAAGGTTCTATGTACAAATGTGCAGTCTAACTTGTTTCATGAGACCATCATATGGAAGGAGCAAAAAAGGTCTTATATGGTGGTCTCTTAATTCAGGTGATTTATATACATGAGAAGGTCATTAGGGAGCCATAAATTTAGGTTACATAAGACAGGTACATGTAGTCTTTGAATTCAGTGGGTCACTAAGGCAGGTTAGATGGTATCAGTCTTAAGAATCTTGAGAATCTGGCCTTTTGAATTTGACTGGGTCCTTATCCTTTGTGATATGTGAAGGTAAATATTGTTACTTGCTAATAAGGACAGAATTGCGTTATATTTCTTATTCATATCGAATTACTGGTCGGTTGGTTGTATTGTTGTTTAACGGCCCACCTAAGAATCTTTCACTTACATGTACATGGAGAGATCACTGTATGCCGGTGAAGGGTGACAGATTTGGCTTATACTGGGCACTATGGCCAAAGAGCAGGGAGGGCTCTTCAACATGCTGACACCTACTGTGACACAGGACCTCGGTTTTTATCGTCTCATCCAAAAGGTAGGGACAGCCAACCACAGAACAGCACAGATTCAAAGGCAAACACAGTAGCCACTGAGCTACAATGGCCCCTCATTTTAAATGATAAAACTTTTTTGAATAATAAGACTTGTCTTGAATGATAGAATCTTATATTCTCTACACAGAGGGCGTCAATACTCCAAGTTCATGGACAGGTGACAAAGGTGTGAAAGAAATTCCGTTGAAGCCAGGTGACAAAGAATACGAAAGAGTTAAAGAGGAATTCTCAAAAAATTCAAGAGGCAACACCATAGTCAAGGTAATATCTCATGTTTTCATTTGTTTTAGTGAGATTTAACATCCCACCTCATGATATTTTACCTATATTGAGAACTCCACTAAATGTTGGTGAACGGGGTTAAAATGTTAAAGGAAGCCAGGTGTCACTGGGAGGGTCTGCAGGGCTTTTTACAAAGAATCTAATGATTAAATTCAAGTGTGGTCATGCATGTAAGTGCATGAAATTTAAATCTTACTAATTTAAAGGGGCCTCCATGGCTGAGTGGTTAGGGTAATCGCCTGCAAATCGAAAGATCCGGGTTCGAGCCACATAGCGCCTGATAGCGCCACTCAACGGCTGGGCGTCTCTGTCTTTCGGATGAGACAGTAAAAACCGAGGTCCTGTGTCACAGTAGGTGTTTGTATGTTAAAGAACCCTCCCGCGGCCAGCAGTGCCGAGCATAGGCAAAATTTGTAGCCCTTCATGGCACACATACCAATATTAATTTAAAAAATTAAAAGTGTAATTTAATAAGTATAGTCATATTGTTTTAAGTCATGTAAGTAAGGTAATCCTTTCAGTCGTAAGGTTGGTAAGACAGGTGTACTCAAAACTTGTCAACACAAAACCTTGGTAATAATAAGGGAGCCCCAAGGGAGGGGCTAACAACCGTTACCTTTATTGCTAGGTTTGATTGGTCGGGACACACTGTATTAGTATTGATGTATTGGAACTGATTGTTATGTCCACAGAAACAAAGTTTTGTCGGTGTATGATTTTTGGTCTGTCTGTTTGTGTGCAAAATCTTAACATTGGCTATAGTTCTGAATGGTACAAATGTAAGTGATAGGGCTTTCATATTTCACATGTGTATTTTTTGTGACATGACCTTTCTGTTGGTACCACAATTTTTGACCTCCAGACTTTGACCTTAGACTATGACCTACTTTTGTAAAAAACAAAAAAAAGCCTTAAACATTGGCTTCCACCTCTGATTGGCAAGTGATAGGGCTTTCATATTTCACATGTTTATTATTTGTGACATGACCTTTCTGTTGGTACCATGGTACCACAGTTTTTTACCTCCTGACCTCAGATGTAGACCCTTTTTAAAAAAAAAAACCTTTAACATTGGCCATTACTTTGGATTTGTAAGAGATAGGGCTTTCATATTTCACATGTGCATTCCTCGTGACAAGACCTTTCTGTTGGTACCATAATTTTGGATCTTGTGACCTTGACCTTTTGACTTTGACCTACACATGACAAATGCTGCAGTATTCTTGATAGCTGCTATCTGGGGGCATCAGTGTTTCACAAACACATCTTGTTCTCAACAGATTTACAGAGTTCAGAATGGACCACTGTATCTTCAGTATGCTGCAAAAAGAGATGAACTTTTGAAGAGAAATGGGAAGAACCCCGAGAGATGGCTCTGGCATGGTACATCGGCAGATACTATTGGAAAGGTCATCAATAATGGTTTCAACAGAAGCTACTGTGGCAAAAATGGTAAGTTATTGTTTAGGCCATCCTTTAAAAAATTGTTGGCTTGCTGTTGATTGGTTGGGTGCTTGTATTGTTGATTAACGTCCCAGTCAAGAATCTCTCGCCTATATGTTATACAGAGATGTCACTGTATACCCGTGAAGTGTGACAAATTTGACCTTTGCTTTGTATAGTTCAAAGTTCATGCAGGCTTCATCACCTTGATATTACTTAGTTAATAAGTCTTGTGTCATTGAAAGTGGTATTACATGGCAATAAGACAGCCATTGTGGCTCCACTCTAGGGTGTCCACTTGGCAGTGGTGGCTGGTTTTGCCGTCCTTCAGATGAGACATACAGTAAAAAATCGAGGTCCCACATCATGACAGATGACAGCATATTAAACTACACTCAGTGATCAATGGTCAGAAGTGAGCCAAATTTGTAGCCCGGGCCGGCCTTCATTGGCATTCAGTGATGTCTCCATATAAGTGAAAGATTCTTGAGTGGGTTCTTAGACAACAATACAACCTGTCTACCAATCAAAGCAGATTGCTGATTGGGCTACAAAAGCAACCATTTTATGCAGTTGAATATCATCAAAATAAAAGAAATATTGAAATACCACAACAAAACTTGGTCATGGAAATCCTAAGTTATTGTCAAACCAAATTTTGATAATATGGGACTTTTGAAAATACTAATCCAGTTCAATTTTATGAATTTGTTTTACTACATTTGTTATGAATCTACAATTTCCAGTCAATTCAAAGTGCAAGCATTGTCTGATTACAATTAGCCTTCACCCTTCATCTTAGGTACATCTTTGCTCAAAACACCAGCACAAGTTATGGTCAGGAACCAAGTTTTATTTTCTCCTAGGTTTATCTTTTGAATGAACCTACTATAACAGCAGTATAGTCTGCTGGTAATTTCAATGTAGTGTTATATTTTACTATGTAAACAAATCGATGCTTCACAGTTGTCCAATTATCATGTGACATCTGATCTAAAGAGAACCTGGGCCTAAAGACTACCTCGAATAGAAAACCACCTCACTAATCAGACCAATAAAAAGAATAAAAATTCAGTCTCTCTATTACTTTTCAAGACCATTTCAACCTCACTTAGGAATGGTATGGTATGGTATTGTTGTTTAACGTCTCCCTCAAGAATATTTCACTAATATGGAGATGTCACCATGTGCCGGTGAAGGGCTACAAATTTTGCCTATGCTCAGCACTGCTTGCTGAAGAGCAGGGAGGGTTCTTTAACGTGCCAACACCTACTGTGACACGGCACCTTTGATTTTTACTGTTTCATCCGAAAGACAGGGACGGCCAACCGCGGAGTGGCGCTACGCGGCTCAAACCCGGACCTTTCGATTCACAGTCGAACAGGCTAATAACTTGTCCACAGAGGCCCCACCTCACTTAGGAGATCACCTCACTAATCAGATCGATTTTAGCCAATCACTTGAATGGTCTTAATAGTAAGGCATCTTGAAAGTTCTGTTTTTATTTAATATCTTTCTTTCTACAGGTACAGCATATGGCATGGGTGTGTATTTCGCAGTGAACTCTTCCTACTCAGTAGGTTATTGCACAGCAGACAGTACTGGCATCAAACATATCTTCTCAGTACAAGTTCTGACTGGCGAGTCGTGTCCAGGGAATTCTGCAATGTCCGTCTTACCGGCTAAGCCAGGAGGAAAAGATTTTGTGACTTATGACTCGGCAAGTGACAACCCTAGCAGCCCACAGATGTTTATCATATTCCATGATAGCCAGGCGTATCCCACTTATCACATCGAGTTTAAATGACTTTTAAAACAAATGGCTGGATTAGTCATTTGTTGTTTTTGTTAATTGTTTTGTTGTAGGGGGTAAATCTGAATTCCTCCTTGATCTGTGATATGGAGACAACTTTAACTCGTTCACCCCTAAAGACACATTTGGATTCACCCAAATTATTGATTTACTTAAGAGTCTATTGTTTTCTAGGGGTATCTGAGTGATGTACTAGTTCTTGGTGTTTGATATATGTAATTAAGAGATTTATGATTTGTTTATTGTTGATTTTGAACTGAATATTATCGCCATTGATCACAGAGCTTGTATTCAATAAATAGACAGACTTTTTGCCAAATGCTAGCAAATAAAAAATACAAGTGAAATTATATGTTCATGCACATTCCATAATCCTAAATTTTTTAGTTTTTTTTTTCTTTTGATATGTTCCCCCAAAAAGTTTGAGGGAATATATAGTTGCTGCTTTTTCTGTCTGTCCATCTGTCTGCAGTCATATCTCAAAACATACAGTAGAGTCGGTCCATAACAAATCAGCTTAAAGAAAATTCAGAGCTATAACGAAGAGGAACAAAATCCCCAAAAAGAATTACTATTCATCTATATATGAAGTAAAGTCTGATGCTTAAAACGAAGGATGACTATAACGAAGTCAAAAAACAATCCCCTTTGACTTCATTACAGACCAACTCCTCTGTAGTTATCTTAATTATTCTAATTTCATAGAATTAGGTCATACTTACAAAATAAAATCTTTGTGATCTTGTCTCATGGTCAGTGGTGAAGGCCATTGGATTTAGGACTTTTAAAAAAATCCTTGTTTTGCTTCACACAAATGTTTCTCCTGACATACAGGTGTGCACTGGCTTTGACCAAGGTCAACGTCATTCTCAAATTTTGACATGAAAGCTTATTGTGCCTACACCTTCTTTCAGTATTGAGGTTCATTGATTAATAATTCACACATATGTAACAAACCATGTAGTTTTTATTTATATTTTATGATAAGATATTATACATATTTCTGTAAGTGCTAGAAATTTAAGAAACCAGATAAGTATCTCAAATGAAGAGGACCATTTTTAATTTATAACTGAAGATTTTAATACAAGAAAAAAAATCAAAAATTAGTTCTGGGATACTTTAAAACCACTTCTATTATGTAAGAGCTCTTAGTCACGAAAATGAAACACTCAGTTGCTCAAAACTGCAACCAACCAAAGATTGAAATTGCCATTAACTACCGGTACAAATACCGAAATACTATGATTACTGATACTGTATATTACATTTTGTACTTTTATTTTGTGTGAAATATATTTTGGCATTAATTCGCGATTCTTATCAAATGCGAATTCAAATTTATCATGTAATTTAATACACATTTATTGTCTAATTTCCGTGAGTAAGTGTCATGTAGCAGGCATCTGCAGAATATCTGTATTATTTGTTAATTTGGCCTCCCCCATTCTTTTATTCACCCGTGCCTTTGCTTTAGATTCTTCCGATTTCACCCAATGTACAGTATTTACTGATTAAATGATACAAATGTATATTGTTGGCACCATTGTCCGTGTTGCACTATACACTTCATACGGTCGATGCTTTACATTAGAAGAGGCCGCAAATTTAATCTTCTTTTAATCATAAAACTCGAATACAGGTATTCGCGAATAATTGTGCAAAAATAAAGTAATCTACAGTAAATGATTACCATTACTATGGTAATGTGATCACCCAAGCACAAATGATTACCAGAACTAACAAAGTGTAAACATTGGAATTACTCATTGTGTTATTTGATTGAAATTTCTATATACATGTATTGAACGACTTTTATAGGGACACATGAAAACCATTTTTGATAGGAAGGTAGTCTTTACACAGAGGTTGATTTGTATATAAATGATCTTTGTGACCAGGTACCGTATACAAATAATCTTTGTGACCAACATTATCACCTGATGCCTGGAGTTTTATTTTAATAAAAATGTTCTTATGTACTTTCTCTCATTTGAAATTGGGACACCTTAGATAGGTTGAGTGCGAGTTAAACCATGTGTAGATCCGTATTTTCTTACCTACTCGTGTTGATGAAGGTGATTTTGTGGTCATTCAATTATATTTATAAACTTTTTGAAATGCATTTTCTCTAATATGGAATGGACTAAACAGCCAGAGCACCTAAAGTGTTTGAATAAAAATGTAGGGCAATTTTCCTTTAAATTCTTACCATTTTATTAATTCCATGCAGTATTTAGAAATAACTGTTTTGAGCATTAATTAAAAGTAATCTCTCATTGCTGAATTGTGTTTTAAGAATTTAGTTGTGTGTATATCATACTATTGTGTTTGTCAAATTTACAGAAGAAATAAAACTTGATTATTTTTTCCCTGCGTTTTTGTCTCAATGCTTTGAAGCCCATGACTACCGATAATACTTTTGTATAATCTAGCATTCTTTTTTTTTACGTCACCCAGCCCTAAAGTGAGCTATTGCTATTGCTTGGCTTTCATCATCGTCTTTAACGTAAGTGCGAAAATCTTCTCTGAAATCAAAAGGGAATTTTTAACCAAACGTTTCCTGATTGGTCCATGGGTGGTCCTCTATGACAAATGTGTCTGACACCCCTACCAACCATTGAATGAGTTGGCTTTTTGAGTATTAAAAATTATGTATTTTCTAAGATACTTGGTTTTTACAAAATTATCAAAAATGAAAATGTGTTTCTCCATATGATTCAATGTAAATCTATTAAATTCATAAATTCACTGTAGCCACTATGAATACTACCCAATTACAACAATAACAACAAAATGGAATATTTGCAGGACCTTCTAGTAATCATTGCTGTAAAATACCAAATCATTTGGCCTTGGCGGCCATGACATCACATATGTTGTGCACATCTAATACATCTAAACCTATAATGCAACCAAGTTTTAATTAGAATCCGACAAGAAATTTCAGAGAAAACGCTGGGATAAGTTTTGACCAATCAGAAGACTTTGTTGGTTTAGAATTTTTTTTTTTTTTCTTGACACCACATACGTTGTGCACATCTCCAAACCAAAACTATAATCTTACGAAATTGCAAATTGACTTGGATGTGTTAAATATAAATTTAAATGTATTTAAGTCAGTATACTAGTATCTCAATTGTATCCTTTGTATGCATTTAAATTAATGTTTAAATTTCCACTACTATGCTACTTCAAACTTTAGTATGAAGAATGATAAGATGTACAAGGCCATACTATTTTTAATTTGTTGATTTATGGATTTGTGCTTATCAAAAATCAGGCTGGTCGGTCGAAAAAAACCTTGTTGAAAATCAAAATGAGTTATAAATTAAGATGAGTGATAAAGTTCATGATTCATTTATAAAACATATCGGTGTATCATTGATTCCTGTGTTACACAAACTGACTTTGTTTTAGAGAATATAATTCTTAGAAATCACAAGTAAGTAGTAATTTTTCGACGTTAGCTTTGGACCTATGTTTACTTTATTTTAGCCCTTAAGAAAAAGATTTGGATTTATCCGCTGTACAGAGTGAAATATAAACAAAATAATCATACTCATTGTTTCTTATTTCTATAAGTCCAGAAAATCGGGTCTGTTGGATCCACAAAAAAAAAAAACCAAACAGTATGGCCTAAATACTTATAAAACGATGTAAAGATGACATCAAGAAAATTATGTTTGTATGAAATTCTATTATTCACCTGTCACTTTATAAACAAAATTACAATATAATAAAATTTGTGTCGAGTATTATCAGTATCAATAAGATAACAGCTGAAGATACCAAGGGGCAATAAAAATGTAATAGTCCAAAGGCAGACGACACCATTGCTAAAACAAAAAGAGACAATAACACAAACAGCAATCAACACCACAAGACGCGTAAAACCGAAAAAAAAGAGCATCACGAAACCCACCAAAATCCAGGGG
>JACSZP010028761.1:26218-37525 GCA_016161895.1 Pinna nobilis
GATATCACAGACCCTATCATCTATAGAATCGATATTTTGTTACGGTCTAACCGGTCATTGTGGCGACAGTAAAACTCTAATAGCGTAACACGAACCCCACTAAAATTTGGGTTGAATTCGAGAAGGCCACACCACCCCCACTCCACATGCAGCACCTACCGTGTAACGTAGATTTCGAATCTGAGAAAATGTCTTATTCGGTAATAGCCAAAAGGTCGGGATTAGGTGTATGACAAGGATAAGAAATTGTCTCAACTCTAAAATCGATATTTTATAATGATCAACCATATATCATATATACTGTACATTGATATTCAAGGTACTTGTAGTCTCTCTATAAGGAATTAGATGTATATAGCGTTTCTAATTTATGACTCTAAATAATTGACCTATAACATTTAAGCATGTAATGATGTTTTTTGAGATTTGAGAACTAAAAAAATTCTTAATATTGTAGAGGGGTTGCTGACGACACTGATGGCCACGGGGATACTACATGTACATGTAGCATTATCTCTCCGACTCTATACAGCGAGACAGAAAAAGAAAATATGAGGCAAATATAAATTCATTTGTTTTATTTTAATTTACAATTTATGATCAGATGACAGAGCAAGAGAAATGATGAGAAATTCATAAAATGTCAAATACAATTATAGAGAAGCAAGGTATCAGATCTAAAACAAGGTTGGATAATATAATTTTCATTCTGACTAATAACCCTCCATGACAAAATGAACGTCAACATGATCAAGCAGTCTATCCAGCAGAATACTCTTAGGAAATCGTTTAAGTATTAAATTATTCACATTTTTTTTTATTGTAAAGAATAATAGAATCTTACACAAATGTGTGTTGTGGTCAGGGAAATCTTAAAACCAGAGGAAAAGAACATGACTATCAGGAGTGCGGCTCTGCTTTATAGTGGATCCGGCCCCAGTACCGATGCAGCCTCAGTTGATCCGGCCCCAGTATGATCCGGCGCCATATTTATTTACAGACCTACAGCATTATAAATCATAAGGAACAGTATTATATTATCAGTGATTTTATATTGGTGTATCCCCATATAGTAAATGATAAATCATAAATTATGCATATTAACGGAAATGTTTATGTAGTGCATTCATGGAATGACACATTCTTTACCGAGGATATTACGATTCCATGCTCATAATATACAATTGTGTTCGATTCTTTTTCTCCCACACAAAATACTGTCTAATTTCAACAAAGTCATATTTTCTAGCCTGAATATGCATAACTGTCTTACGTCATCGTAGCTAGTCCGCAGCTATTCTGTGACCGTTGAAGTAAAATGACAGCATCAAAATTTATTTTAACATCAAAATAACACTCTTGGTGTAATAAAGGCAAGGTCAAGTCATTTAATTAATGATTTCATAGTGATGTCATAGCGCATGTGAGCTCTATTTCTCAAGGGAAAGGCAGAGTTTATTTTTCATGGATAACCATTGTCTTTTACTAACAAGAGTAGGAGAAAATGAAACTCAAGATTACCGGAGTGTAACTGCTTGGTTATTGACGTTACGAAAATAACATAATAAATTCACAAGAAAAAAAATGAAAACCAATGAAAGACTCATCCTGTATTAGCCAATGACTAACTGGTTAAAAAAAATTCATTATAGGATAATTTTCTAACTAATGTCTTCTTTTTTTTTTCCTTTTTTTTTTGTCACCGCTTAGAAAACCATCTCAGGTGCATGGTTCCAATTCAAATAAATTATCCTATTGGATGCTATGTAATTGAACTGCGAACATTGGGAAAAAACAAAGATTATTTGTAATGTAATGGAAGAAACATCCATAATGCCTAGCGGTTGTTTCCGTTAATCCAGTTTTATTCGCGATCATTTTATTTTCCAGTACTTACGAGAGAACACATACACAGGATAATAAAATTCTCCCTCAAAATACAAACTCAACATTAGTATACCCTTACAATATTAACTTTTAAATTAACATGCACACAAGTGAAAATATAGCATCACAAATAAGCACATCTTTTTATTCGTCAAAATAAAGTTCCGCAAAAATTTCTAAATTTACAGTAGGCAACTCATGGAACACATTTCACATATCAGTAAATGTGCATTTAATTGGATAATAAAAGCACAAATTGACTGAAAAAAATCTTAACCGGCTAATTTTTTTTCACTGACAATTTTCCTGAATCCAGAAAATACAATGCAAAAAATAAAATGTAAAACAGTAGAGCCATTTTGTAATTCGGACTCTTATTATCTGAGGCGAATTATCCTGATAAACGGAGCATACGATTACTAATACGCAGTAGCAAATACAAATACAGTCGAGCCTCATTAATCCAGATGCCAATAATCTGAATGCTTTATTATAGGGACAACATTACCTGGAAACAGAATTTATTCATCATTTGTTTTGTCATAAAAAAGTTGCTGTTTACGTAATCCGGATGCATCATTTATTCAGACGATTTGTTTGGGAATGAAGGCGTCCGGATTAATAAGGCTCCACTATAAAACAATCAGTTCCTGGAAGTTTCCAAAGACACGGAGAAGCGTCCAAATTATTGGCAACAAGATTTGCTAGGCTTGACTGTAAATATACAAACAAACCTGGATACGGTCAAGTCTCATTAATCCAGACACCATTAATCCGGATGCTTCACCTTCCGGATGACAATTCAAGGGAACAAAAATTCAGATTGATTTGCACATACGATATGTATGTTTAAAAAAACCAGACGATTCATTTATCCGGACAATTTGCTTGGGAACGAAGGTGTTCGGATTAATGAGGCTCCACTGTACATTGAAACTGGCGGTGAATGAGTTTTTCTTTCAAATATTATACAGGGTTTTCAAAATAACTGGGTTAGAACAGAAATATAGTAATTACCTGGGAAATTTAAAGTCTTTCAAATGAAGTGAGATTTCAGTATATAAGGGTTAAATATACGTGGGTTCCAATGAAAATCATGCAGATTACCCAGACTTCTAAAAAATGAAGATGATGCATCAAACTCTTTTCAAAGACTCTCTCTATATAAAGGGTACCTGCTTTCAATAACCAGCTCACAGGTAAAAAAGATTTGTACATGCGTTTATGAATATTGATGCAAAGAGGAACAGCATGTTTCACACATGGTCAAACATCAAGGTCAAGGTCAAAAGGAAAAATTTTGGTAGGAAACTGAATATCAAGTCATGAGAAAAAAAGTATGTGAAAAATGAAAACTGCATCACTCACAGTTTTGAAGATATGACTAAGTGTAAAGTTTTACAAAAAAAGGTCAAACACCAAGGTCAAGGTCACAATTTCCTTGAAAGTTGAAGGAAAATGTGCTTAAGAAATGAAATTGTATCACTTACAGTTTAAAAGGTAGAGTCAAGAGGATCAAGTTTACCAAAGAAAGTTAAAATTAGATAGATAGGTACAATGTACCATATGAAAGGCCTTGTAATAAGGAATTCAAACGTTATATATAAAACCCTCGTCCTTACTACTGGGAAATCATGGCCACTATTAAACTTTTGAAGGCTACCTCTATGTTTCACTTTACGTCACACAAGGCAATCTTTTTGTCATATGGCATTGGCCAGTTTATACTTGGGCTGAAAATATTTCAGCTACAAATTTACTCTGGAAAAGAACGAAAGGTGACTGAAAGTAAACTGGCAAGGTTTCTCACATAATCAACTTATACTCCAGGAAGGCTTGAATCAGTGCTGACTAGAGTTACTTGCAATGCTCCAACCATTCGGCCACAGAGCCCTAAATATATGATAATCAAAGATACCAATGTATCAATCACCAGTAGAACTGAGAGGCATTATATTGGACAGTCACAGAATTCTGAAAACCCAGGAAGGAGGGAGGGGGAGGGGATCAGGTGCCATGGAGGAGTAAGCTTCTTCTGCTGACTGGTCACACTCACAACAAGTCCATAGTCATATTGAAATAAAGCCTATCAAAGGATAAATTCTGACAACCCAGAGGTTGGATCAGGTGCCATGGAGGAGTAAGCTTTCTCCTGCTGACTGGTCATTCCCACAGCAAGCCCATAGTCATATTGAAATAAAACCTATCAAAAGATAAATTGACTGACCAAATTGGAAATGCCTTTGAACTTTTTCCAAACTGTAGACAAAAGTTTTAAGTCACATGTCCTACTATCCCAAAAGTAAGAATGATAATCCTGCTTAATATATGCAAAAAAAGATTTCAGTCCAGGTCACGACCTTACTCACAATAATACCAATCAAATGAAATGAAAATGTTATAGAAATGTGCAAGAGTTATGGGGCTTTTGAAAGTTTTAAATAAATCTATTGGACAAACACTTGAACTACGTCCTTATCATCATCGGGAAAAAAAGCGGAACTCCATGTTTTGCCAACTTATGTTTACAGAATGAGGCTTTGAATAAAATATACATCCATCACATGTGGTCATTGCAGGGAGGGTTAACAGCAATAATATGCTTAAATACATGTACAGTCTATATACTGTATACTTTCATATTAAAGCCATCATTTCTATACTTTAATGGAGGGGAGAGCTTGAAGGAGAAAAGGTATACATGAAATAGAAAGTACTACATACTGTATATATATAATGCATTTTTTTTTTAACATCATTCTTAAACATTTTACAGTGAATCAACTAAAAACATTCATTTCATTTTTTCATCTACATTTACCTCAATCTATTGGAAATTCCAAGATTAATACACTCTTTTTCAATGGCAACTTGCATGAAGGTCTGATGAAGTGCAGGAGGGGTTCGATTTCTGTAAAGTCATGTTGTACCTTCAATTTCTGTCAGTGGATGTTTTGATTGGTTGATGACAGAGGTCACAGAATTTGACCTCTCCATCAGGTCTTGATTAATCTTCATGCCATAAATCATTGGAAAGGAGCCCAGTGAAGATAAAATCTCCATCAGATCACATTTACCCTTAAGTCTATTATTTCTCAAATATTCACATCTTATATTCCCTAAATTTTCCGTTACCTGTAGGATGATAAATGATGCTAGACAAAATACTTAATATTTCATCACATAAATATTACTCATTTAAGCTTTTCATCTTTCCACCCTTACTTTCTCACAGCTCCATAACAAGTACTCAACACATGACATACACTTACAATAAGCAGTGTCTCTCTGATTCATTCACTCTTGACTCTTTAATATGCTAGAGGTAGCAACAATTTATTCGTTTGGTGGGAATGATATGTATTCTTATTCTTGGAGAAACTTGAAAATTCAAACTTGCATATTTTCATAAGTTACAGAAGACCACGATGAGCTTTCCTCGCCTTGTATAGATTAGTCACATAAAAAAAAAACTGAGGAAATACCAAGCAAGTACGATAATCCAAGTACTAATAGATATGACGAGTTGGGAATAATAATGAGGAGAACAACTGAAAATCTCTAACAGGACGGAACCAAGTATCCTGAGGGGCGTTAGTGGCCCCTGTTGGTATGCCGCATCCATTGCATTTGTTCTATGACAAAAAAATCTTGAAATTCTTTTCTCCATGCTAGTTACAATCAAACTATTCCCAGTTACATGCGCAAAGACTTTACTAACAAAAGCTGATTGAGGTCAAGATAACTTAACGAGAATTTTTTTTTCAAAGTTCATAAAGGTCAAGGTCATCTGAAATGTGTCATTGGTTTCTGTATGAATCCGAGTTCCATTCTGACATCCTTTTCTTACAACTTTTAAGTTTATAAAATTTGTATCTTGAATAATTGAAAAAAATTAGAATAAACCCCCGAAACTTGTGTCAGCTTATCAATCTTGGGAAAAATTACTCTATAAGACAATATCTTACCAAGTATGCAAATAGATATAAACTTATGTTGTATCTTGATAAACGAGAAACCTATTTTCAAGGGAAAATGTTCTCCTGTATTTATGAGAAAAAAATAATTTCATAAGTAGGCCACCTAAAATTAATTTTCTGGTTCTCAGGCCAATTTTACCCCAAACAAATGCGGGCAGGAGGCTTTTTATTTACCTTTTCATTGATGGGGAAAACTATACGGGCTGAATTCCCCCCTACATTTTAATGTTCTGTAAATTATCTGGGAATTTCCATCCTCCCAGTTCTAATTTTCCTACTTAAACTAGTGTATAATTCAGTGAAAGTATATCAATTGTAGAAGCATTCAATAATTGTCCAAGGTAGGATGGTTTTTGCCCCTAGATGGACACAACATATGCCATGTTTTTTTCATTTCCATTGTATGTGAGTTACATGTGTAATGTCAATCAAAGCTTGGGTATGCAGGTTTCCCTTGTCAACAGATTTAAACATTTTACTGACCAACGAGAGGCACAACTAATTTTTGTATCAGATACAGTGCCGCATTTCCGAATTTAATTTTTTTGAATTCTGGATAAAATCGGTAATACGACAGGTCTCAGTGAGATGCGTGCCAGCTTGTGAACCATAACTCTTATTTCATTTGGCCATAAAAACCTGATTCCAAGTACATCAGATTAAGAAAATCAAGATCCCACACAAATACATAAGTTGTTGCTGCCTAATGTTACAATAACAGTGTCCATAATACAATCATAAAAAACACAATCAAGGTATTCCGTGCTTCGCTTTGTATCGCTGTCTAGCTGTCTCTAACATGACCTTCTTCCTCTCCTCCAGTGACATCATGCGATTGTTCGTTGATGTGTGAAACTGACTGGCACCAAATGTCTGCTGGGATGGCTGGAAAAAAAACCCAAGAAGTTTGAAATAGAAACTACTAGAGATGTAATGGTACAACATTACACACTACCATACCTATTACACTTTGACCCTCAGGAAACCATATCAAACACTATACACACTACTCTATCTAATACTTCAACAAATTGGTTTAGGTCTGGACTTTAAAGGACCCAGTATGCTGCTCACTAAATAGGAAAGAAACATGAACATATTCAAAGTAATTTGATAAACTTTTTCAAAGAGTGGTAACTTGTTATGTAGTTTTTGTCAGCAAGATCAATTATCAACGAGATATTGTCTTGATTAAGCACAACTAAATCAAATGTCTCCCCTTCTACAAAATGAAGAGAGTAATGCGGTGTCTTTTACAATGTTGAGTTCTAGAGAAATATTGCATAAATTGATGCTTGTCCTAATTGACAAATTTACTTAATAAATAATCAAAGGGTCAATCCCTATAACTTTTGTTCATGACACATTGTCATAATGTCATAACCATATATAGCAAGTTTCATCAATTTATCTTAATTGCATAGATAGTTATGCTGTAGACAGAATGTTTTAACATAGTGCAATAACTCTGCAATTAAAGGGCCGATCCCTGAAATTTTGTTCATAAGACATTATCTTGTAGTCATAACCATGTATACCAAATATTATCATTCAATCTCATATACATAGATACTTTTGCTCCTGACAGTAGTTTTTTAACAAAGGGCAATAACTCTGCAATTAAAGGGCCAACCTCTGAAATTTTGTTCATGACACATTGTCTTGATGTCATGACCATGTATACCAAATATTATCATTCAATCTCATATACATAGATACTTAATATGCTCCTGACAGTAATTTGTTAACAATGGGCAATAACTCTGCAATTGAAGGGCAGACCCCTGAAAGTTTTGTCCATGACACATCATTCTGATATCATTATGATATATACAAAGTTTCATCGTTCTATCTTTATTACATAGATAGTTATGCTCTAGACAGTATTTTTTAACAAAGGGCAATAACTTTGCAATTAAAAGGCCAATCCCTTAAATTTTGTTTATGACACATTGTCTTGATGTCTTAATCATGTAAACCAAATATTATCATCCTATCTTAAGTACTAAGAGAGTCATGCTCCAGACACGGAATTATTGGAAGAAGAAAAAGAAGAAGAAATGCTTAAAACATCAATATGTCGCCCTTCAAAGAAGGAGACATGACTATCTCTCGGTCCAACAAATACTGCTTGACAGTGATTCTATCATTGTCGTTATACTGAAACTGCCTATCAGGATTTCATGAATCAAACTGGGAGAGATTAACTGCTATATACCAAACCATGGGCCATTGACCAGTGACAGGTCTTCAACATGCAGACACCTATGTGTGCCATAGAGTATCAGTTTTTATTGTCTCGTCCAAACGACAGGAAACACGTCGCCTCAAGTGAGGTTCAAACCCATGACCACATAGTCTGAAGATGAACTCAACAGAAGAGCCAGGAAGGCTCTCATTTAATTTTATGGGACAAGAAACTGGACACTGGAGTGAGGACGACACTTACAAGGATATCTAGGTTGACTTTTCCTTTGATATTTAGCTGTGATGTGGATTGGCTGTTGCTATCCTTGTCGTTTGTTGACTTTGGAACTTTACCCTCTACGATGTTTGCTATAGCTGCGTCTATGTCTCTTGTCATACCTGTCAATGGAAAAGAACCTGTGTTACTCAATAATAATTGATGAACTTTGAAAATTACTAAAATGTGTTAATCTTTGGAAAAGAACTAGTGTTATTCATTTATGTTCAACTTTGGAGAGGGCTATGTACATTTACATAACCATACTTGGAAAGACTTGATTGAAAACCTTGCTGAAATTATTTCAAATGACTGAGTGAAGTGCCACAAACTTAGCCTATACTCAGCACTCATGGCAACTAAGCAAGGATGATTCTCTACCATGCCTAATGTGGCATGGGACCTCTGTCTTTACTGTCTCATCAGAAAGACAAGGAAATTCAACTGGGGGGACCAAAACCATGGCCTACCCGCAAACACACTAACTACTGAGGAATGACAGTCCAACAAAACTACAGTCAAACCTGTTTTAAGAGACTGTCCAAGGGAAGGAGCAAAAAGGGTCTCATATGACAGGTGGTCTCTTAATTCAGGTAATTTATCATTATGTAGAAAAAAAAAACCATTTTGAGAACCACTCGTGTAGGTCAAATTAGACAGGTTTTCCTTTAATTCAGTGGGTCACTTAGGCAGGTAAGACTGTATGTATATCTAATGTCAGGGGTTGTAGGTCACATATGAGAAACTGAAAATCCTATGAACATGTGAACGATGTCAATGAATTCAATTTGTTTGGACTTACGTAAACTCTGCCGTATAACTGAGTCTGGCGTATCTGGCAGGACGTCCCTGACCTGTTGTATCATATGATCCAGCTCCGGATCTGTCAGACACGGTGATGCTCTCTGTTGCGTGTCATTTGCGCTGTTTCTTGACTCTGTAATGACATATGTATACAGCATGAATGAACTGCTTCAAGAGACTGTTGTTGTTTTTTTTGTTTTGCTAATACTTAACGCTCAACTCAAGAATCTTTCACCTCTATGGAAATGTCACTGAAAGTCAAAGCCCAATCCAAATGACCTGCAAATGACCTGCAACTTTTGACTCAAATTAAGAATGCTTGGTGAATGAAGAGTTGCTACCTGTATTTATGACTAAGGACTGTCGCTGCTTTGATATGAACCTAGGACCTGCTGTATCACATATATACAACCAGTCAATCCCCATTTAGCTTATTTTGTCATTACTTCTAAAATCAATTCGCAAATTGGGATATTTGCAACAGACAGGGCGAGCAAATCAAAACCAAGACACTTACTGTTTTCCTCAGCTTTTCTCAAAGCCTCATCCGCCTCAATTCTTTTGACATATTCCCTTTTATCCCCATCTGTGTAGTTATAGGTGGGAACTCCTAGACTGGTAGCCATGTTCTGTCTCACTCTCTCTGTAAAATCTTCCACACTTTCCCCGTCCTGACACGTCTGCTCCTCAAGGTATCTAAACAAAGGCAATATGTCAATTATGTGTATGATTGTGAAGTATTCATCCCTGTAAAAGAGCTTTGAAAATCTGATGAATTGGAGGTGAAAATCATTTCTAAAAACTGAAGATGTATGCACATTCAAAACGTCTCAAACGGCCCTCAGGGAAACAGGCAACAAGAACAATGCAAATGTGGCTTATATAAATATGGCCTTTCAGGTAAGTTCAACTACATGTGTAGCACATGTTTGATGTGTATGTGTGTAGTGGTTTTATAAGATGTTATTTTTCACTTTCAAGTGAAGAAGTGGTCAATAAGAGCATGATTCTTACGTTTGACCAATTGTTCTGTAGACAATTTTCATGTGCAGTCTAATCTGTTGTAGAGACCCACTGAATTAAACACCTTGCACTGCATGCTACTAACTAAATACCTAAATACTAAGGTAAGCATTACTTTTGATTTGTTTATTTCGTGTTCGTATGCGTAATGATTTAGTAGATGGGGAAAACCTTCCCATAGCCAGTTCCTAGAACAAGTTTATGTACATTTATCATAGCCAAAATCACTTTAATGCGGTCATGCAAATGAAGAAGCAGGGTAGTGCTTAACTTGGAACAAAGAATAAATCAGGCAAGGCTAGATAATACTGGCAATATAGAAAGGTTGCATTAGCATCAATTTTCTTTGACTTATTTCCCTTTGTCAGCCACGTTAGGCATCAGATTGGAGTATTTGTTCATTATTATGCCAAATTTGAAGGATTTGTATGACAAAGTTTGTCTTATTTTCGACCCAATGCAAGTATTTATGTAAGGGAGGGGGTTTAATGAATTGTGGCAGCATAGTAAACATTCAAGGAATAACTCCAGTAAGCAGAAATAGGATATATAATTTGGTTGCTTTATGCATAGAATATTCTCCATATATACATGGCAGACAAAGGAAAATAACTCCAAGAAAATTGATTATATTGAAACCTATCTATAAAAGTTAATAAAAACAAATGCTTACTTGACTTTGTAAATAGTGTAGGGCACATACAGGCACCAAAAAAAGTCCTGATATATATTGCTGGTAATAGTGGACTGGAAAATAAAGAATGATTTTTGAATGTTGCATTAAACATATTCTCTTATAGTCAAACTATCAGCTTAAAAAGGGGCTACAAAATAACCTCCAATTCCACTTGCATGTTAAACAGGTGTTGTGAAAGATTTTACCCCTTTCAACATCACAGACTGTAATGGACTAGTCTAAGACATTAGAAAAGAGCATACCATTTCATACTTGGGGTTGAACAGGTTATCAATTACCTGCTTATTGATGTTGTTGGTTTATTGAATTGTTGTTTAAATTCCAACTCAAGAATATTTCACCTATATTGAGACATCAATGTGTGCCAGTGAAGGGCAACAAATGTTGCCTATGCTCGGCACTTATGGCCACAGAGCAGGGAGAGTTCTTTAAGGTACCAACACCTACTGTGA
>JACSZP010028761.1:38955-49291 GCA_016161895.1 Pinna nobilis
AGAGAGACAGATTTTTTTTTTATGACAGTCAAAAATAAAAGAGATTAATTGAATATCAAAGAAAATATGTCGAGAGCTGGACACTTACTGGCTGAACTTGACCCATGCTAAATGGAAAAGTGCTGAAAAAAGGAGAAAATAATTATGCAAGGATTCATACGAACAGATAATTTCATTTCACAAAAGAAGTGCCACTTGAATATAGCACTGCTAAAATGTAAATCCAAAGGCATACTCTACTTAAACATAATTGCAACCATTCACCAAATCATTAACCAAACAAGTACAAATTTGGTAGTAAGGACACTGGATTTTGGTTGATTGTTTAGTTGTTTGATGTCCTACTCAAGAATTGTTCACTTATATGGAGACGTCATCATTGCTGGTGAAGTGCAACAAATTTTGCCAATGATCCGCACTTTTGGCAATTGATCAGTGAGGCTTCTATAATGTGATGACACCTACTGTGACACGGGACGTCGATTTTTACTGTCTCATCCAAAGGGTCGAGACAGCCAACCACAGTATGTCCGGGATTTGAACCCATGACCTCACCATCAGAAAGCAAACATGCTAAACACTGTGCCATGGAGGCCCAAAGTGCAGTGGAGAAAATATACATACCAATATGCGAGACCTAAATTAATTTGGTATAAATTTACTGAGACATAATTAAACTAAATTGGATTACAGTGGAGTGGTCGATAACGAAGTCAGAGGGGATTGACTTTTGACTTCGTTAAAGGCATCCTTCTTGACTTAAGCATCAGAATTTACTACATAAATAGATAAATAGTAATTCTTTTCGGGGATTTTTTCCACCTTGTTAGAGCACTGAATTTGCTTTAAGCTGATTCGTTATAGACTGACATTACTGTATTTTTTTTTTCAAACACAGTCAAATTCTGTTACAGTGGCCCAGCTTGCATGCTGTAATGTTCTTTATTACGTTACTGTCAGTGGTCTTTATATGCAGGTGGTTTGCATGGGCAGGATTTACTGTACCTGAACTTAAGGAGACCCTTTCCATTGGTTGTGGTATTTTCTGGATGGAGGAGAACTGGATGTGGTGATTCTGTAAAAAAATTATCAAGACAAAATATCTAAATTTAGTGATGAAAAAACGTGAAAAAAAAATTTAACTTAAATATTCTTCCTTTAAATTTTTACCGTAATTTTTGGACTGTATTTCAAGTACTATCCTTTTTATAAGATAAAATATAAGCATACAACATACTCATAATATTTGTTCTGCTTTGATAAATTTGTTCTGCTTCTGTAACTTTTTCTTTCACAAAACTGTAGTTGTAACGTCCCACTCAAAAATCTTTTACTAATATGGAGACATCACTGAATGCCAGTGACAAGCTACAAATTTTGCCTCTGCTCGGTACTAAGGCCATTATGCAGTGAGGATTCTTTAATGTGCCTACACCTACTGTGACATGGGATCTCAGGATATTCCTGCGTGAGTTAAAGGACAAGACTAGACCCCATGGGGAACCTTCATGCAAAGTTTGAGAAAGATACCTTCAGTAGTTTCTGAGAAATAGCAATAACGGGAATTGTTCACAGACAGACCACAGACGAAAGGTAATTTGATAAGCCCACCATCAGTATGATGGTGGGCTAAAAAGACAGCTGGCTCCGCTAGATAGAATTGAACCCATGACCTCACAATCTGAAGGTGAACAAGCTACCATGGAGCAACAGCACTCTCTTATCTAAGCTATATAGGTTGCTAAGTGATGCATATGCTCTGCAATCTTGATGGTCAAATGAGCCTAAATCCATGTAGCCTTTCTGGAACCTAGGTTGATTATGTGAGAAAGTTTGCCAGTTTACTTGTGAAAGTCCATTGGTCTCTTCATTTGTAACTGGGTTCCACCAATAAAAACTTGCTCCCACCATATGACTGAAAGATTGTCGAGTTTGGCGTAAAAGAAAACAAACGACAAGACACATACGTTCTGCAAATGTTTTGATGTTTCTCTGCAGAACTTCTTTTCCTTCTGCTCTGCCAAAGTCTTTGAAACCTGTCAGCCACTGCATTACATGGGAGAGGCCAACAAAATCAGGCTACAACACAGAATGAGTAATGTCATACAAAACACAAGCATTGTTGAAAATAGTTGACAGAGTTTTGTGACATAATAAGCTACTAGTGACCTAAAAAACATGATGCATTAGTGAAACATTGATCCTTTATACAACAATGAAAAGGAACAGCATCTTTTTGAGGTGTATTGTAAAACATCAAGGTCAAGGCCACAAGGTCAAGTGTTGATCACATAAGCTTCCTCTTACTTCCAAAAGTGAGATAAAAATCAATGTCATGGGATGATGAAATCATATTGCCATTTGGCATAAAATAACAGATGCATCAAAATGGCTAGTTGTGACACCATATAAGGGTGCTCCCTTCAAGACTTGACTGCTGAGAGTCTCATTCTGAGCTATGATTTAAGTAGTTTCCATCATCCTTCAAATGAAACAGAAATCCCATGTTAAGATAAGTCTTGGCACATACAAGATTCCTCATTGCACAGGAATGAGTCCTTAGCAACAGTCAATATTTGTGAAACCTGCATCATCTTAATGCAGTTTTTTGTTTGTTTTGTTGTTGTTTAACGTCCCATTCAAGAATATTTCACTCATATGGAGACGTCACCGTATGCCGGTGANNCAACACCTACTGTGACACGGGACCTCGGTTTTTTACTGTCTCATCCGAAGGATCTTAATGCTGTTCACCAATCAATCTACGGCAACTTCTTGTATTATCTTTTTAATTGGTAAAATTCAGTAGAAACATCACTGAAACTATTCTAAGCTCATGAAAATAGATGGTCCACTAAAAAATTATCCCACAACTTTTGAATGCCAGCTGTAAAATTCCAACAATCAAATGAAATGGGTGTGAATACACTTTGGATACTGGCAGGTACATAGAAACTTTTTATCTCTCTTTCTCCTGAAAATATGCTGTCATGCTAATATGTTTTCAAAGTCGCTTGATACTTACTGTAAAGTTTGGCGTGATAAAATCAACAATCATGTGATCTAGATTGGACACATGATTGGAGACCACAATTTTGGCCTTTTTCGATTTCCGATGATCTTCTTGCACAACAACTTGTATGCCGATTACACCAAATATGCCCTTAAGAATAAGACTGAAAGAAAACAAGCAAATAACTATCACTCACTTCAAGGTTTTTATCCTTTTATAGCAATGTTCTCTACATTTACATACACATATCACTGTAAATTCTTGGTTTATTAAATACAGGTTACAAATTCAAGAATACTTTAATCATATGGAGACGTCACCGTGTGTCAGTGAAGGGCGACAAATTTTGCCTATGCTCGGCACTTATGGCCATAGAGCAGGGAGGGTTCTTTAACATGCCAACACCTACTGTGGCACTTGACCTCAGTTTTTACTGTCTCATCCGAAAGACAGGGATGGCCGAGTGCGGAAGGGCGCTGTGCGAATTTGAACCCCGGACCATTCGATTCGAGGTCAAACAGGCTAACCCATCGGCCACGACAGCCTCCAGGTCATGAGCAAACTCATATCATTTGATTTTTGCTTGTCTTCTGCTGTTTGCTGCACTGAATAATCTTTCAGTCATTTGGCGTGGGCCAATTTTGATTGAGAACCCAGTTACTAATGTATGTCAGGAAGAGACAATCCGCTTTCTGTAGGTAAACTGGCAAGCAGTATCATTGAAATGTATCCCCAATCCCGAATAAACAGTTAAACCTGGTAAAAGGAACACCTCCATATCATGGCCTTGTCTGTAGTGAACACTGAGTTTTGCTTTTCTAATTGACTTATAAGATAAGGCTTTTGAATTACTTGTATATCATGGACACTTGTTGAAATCATTTAGGCAAAAATTGTATTCATATGTGTAAAGATGTTTGAAGAAAACTTCATTTAATTTTTCTTTCAATTGAGCTATTTTTAACACCTACCTTGTTGCAGCTGACTTGGGTAGTATACATGACACGAGCACAGCATGGAGCGTAATGAAGATGCGGATGATGACTAGGGCAATTCCAAAAGGTGAGTAAAATACCATCATCACTCGTGTATTAAAGTCAGCACATCTGTAAATCAGAAGGATACCAACTAAGTGATAAACTACACTGGTTACAACACAATATTTCAGCACCAGGATGTTGAAAAGCCATAGAGAAACAGAAATGGATGCTAAATTGACAATAAACAACAGACTTCCCAAACTTGAAAATCTGTGAGGAGATACTTTCAATCTCATGGAGAACTATAAATTTCACAAAGAATTAATAGGAAAAATTATGTTTTTCATAATTAGACATAAGTTTTTTCATAAGAAGATACAACAAATTTTACATGAAAATAGGAAGTCTCCCTATTATTAGGGGAGATACGGCAGTAATCAAACTGTGATTCAAATAAGCAGGCAGTGCCCCCTCCACATCCTGTATTATGATGATCATACAACGTACATTTTTGTACAATCACGCTATTTCATTTGGCCATATTATCATCTGCATTACCCCCACACTGATTCTGACATATGTACATGTATATCAGCCTGGACAAACTGAAATACAATAGGAAAAGGATATACTCTGCAAACTTAAAGTCAATGAAAAATAGATAAAAATTAATTTTCAGAAATTTATTTTCTCTACCCTGCATCCCTAAGGCACTTATCCTTCACATGAGAGAAAACGAATCAAGGAAAATTTGTTTGTCACAGTAAGAGGAGCATCTTACCCATGACTATTCTTTACCTTGTACATACAGACCTGCCAGCCTTGCAGACTTCCCATGGGGGAGATTTTTCAATCTCATGAGGGAGACACTAAATTTTACAATGCATTAATGGGAAAAATTAAAGTTTTTACTAAGTATTAGTAGGAAATTAAACTTTTTTTTTTTTCATGGCGGAGATATGCATTTTGTCTACGAAACTATCGAAATTTCGATGAAATAGGGAGCCTCCCTATTTATAAAGGATACTTGGTGAGTAACCTATGTGTATACAGTGGAACCTCACTACTAAGACCATCCAAGTGACTAGCTAAAATTGGTCTGATTAGTGAGGTGGTTTCATACAGGTATACTCTGTTTTTTTAAATGACAATAATTAAAGTCGGTGAATTTCAAAATTCTGGGAATATTATTTCATCAACTGCATCAGGCAGTCAGCGAACCAAATGACAAAGTTATTTAAAAGCTGTTTGGGGTATTTTATGTGTTATTCGAGGAGATTTACACCGTTATGTGCTCTATCCTTGTACAGTTTAGGGAAAACAGAGTTTTTTTTTATGAAATTGCTCTGATTATTGAGGTGGTCTCTTAAGTGAGGTTGAAATAGGCTTGACGAGTGGTAAACAGACTGAGATTTGATGTATTCTAGTGATTAGTGAGGTGGTTTCCTAACAGAAGTGGTCTTTAGGCGAGGTGTCACTAAACAGTCCGCACACTGCGGGTTAAGTGTCCCTGTGCCAGGCCGTGAAGTGACAGGTTTCCATGGTTCAGGATGTTTGATGGTAACTTTTTTCACAGAATGTTTCAACATTTCTTCACAAACATTTCACCAAGAATGTTTCGAATACCTGAATCTGTCGAAGAGATCTTTCATTTTGCTGGTTAGGTCTTTTCTTAAACGATTTTTCAAAATATGGAGACACTACAAAGGTGCTACGTATAGAATAATCGCCACTCAAAAAATTGACATGGACGCAGACATCTTGTTGGGTGGACTGTGGGACAGTCTTTCTAATTACCCGAAAGTGAGAGAATTTTACTAAGATTGATTTCAAAATATTTAGGCCTAAATAAGCGAAAATATGCGCTACAGTGAAATAATAATTTGAGAATAGATTATGTATAACAGCATCCATGCCTTCTTTCCAAATGATATTTACAATCAAAATAAATTTATTTGCTCCGTCATTGGTTTTAGTTTTATGTTTTCATCATTATTTTGAAAATCAATTTCGTTTTATTTCTAACATCAGTAATCATTTTAATAATTATTTATATAACAAACATAAGATAATGTATACCACATCATTCATAATTCAGACTGATCATATCCAGTATCTATTATTTGTATATAATGACAAAAAATAACATCAAAGTTATAACAGTATATTATTGGTGATTAGAGTTAATCACATGTGAATCATGTGTTATTTCCGGTGCGGAACGGATTAGTTTTTAAGATTTCCGGATGAACATGCACTGCAAACAGTGAAAGTTCCCCTCAACAAGGAGACGAATACAATTTCAAGTGTTAGAGAAATTGTTCATTTTCTTTACGATGTAATACTAAATTTTCTGTGCAATGGGAAATATTTGAGTATTTATTTATATATTTTTGTCATAATGCAAAGTTATTTATGCTTGAGAGCCCCCAAGAGAAACTCAAAATGGGGGGGGGGGGGGGCACTCAGCAAGTGTTTGTGTGGATTTACAAAAATTCATTTCCACATTTCATTTATCAGAGTCTGAACACTATTATGGGTGTCACTAAAACCAGTGCCTTTGTCAATTTACAAACATATATAGATCTAAGTACTGCAGTATAAGTTTTCTTGTGAAAGAAATCAAATGATTATTTTTACAGGTGAACAAATTCAGAAATTGAATGAAAGTGTGAAAAAGATTCTTTTTAATTCCTTTGAAAAATAGTCTACTTTGAGTAAAGTCCTCTTACCAGCTTTGTCGAAAAGTATATATAGCTCATTCATTTGGGTATTTTTTGCTTCCTAAAGTTCTGCAGTGTTACTATTATATATAAGTGAAGGTACAAGTCTATGTATACAGATGTAGTCCCCCTATAATATAAATAGTATCATATATATACAGTGGAGCCTCATTAATCCAGACACGTTCATTCCCAAGCAAATTGTCTTGATAAATGAAGCAATTCAGGATTACTGAATCATGCCTAATCATTATGCCCAATGAAATGTGAAAATTTTGTTCCTTAGAAATTAGACTGGATCGTCCGGAAGGTGAAGCATCAAAATTATTGGTGTCCAGATAAATGATCAGACTCGTTGATAACTAACCAGCCATACCAGCCAGCCTTTCAACATGTTTTTAAAGTATATTAGATGCCTTCTTTTTCTTCTCAGATATTTTGTTACAACTGAATCTAAATGCCAGTTTGTGAAGAGTGTGATGGAGATGACTGGGATGAAATTGATGGTCACTTTTACTGTACTACATGTCAGACACAATCCCAGGTAAGGGTTATGTCCCCTTTGTAAGAAATTTATGTTTCTTTATATTTGACTTTGTTCTCAGCTTGACAATCTTTCAGTAATATGGTTATAGAGTCTAGTAATAAGTAGTGGCCAAGAACCTCTTCAGGTAAATTGACAAATTTATTTATATAGTCTTCATTTATGCAATTATACATGTATTCCAAATGCAAATTTGACAGAGACCATGTCTATTTTGTTAAGTATATTGTCTACCCTGTCATGATGACCCACTGAATTAAAGGAACACCTGCCTAATGTGACCTAAATGTATATTTCCCAAGTGTGTTTCCATATATATATATATATTTAGTATATCACATAATAATTTCCTTATTTTTCATTGGATAATGACATGAATACTATTAAGTATAGAAATCATCTGTCCTTGACTACCGGATTACTATACGTAGCAATGGGACTACCACAAAAACCCAATGTGACGTCAATAGTTCTGACAATGACATAACGTAATGCAACAGAGTGCTAGCAGCAAGAGGATTAAATGATTTTGATTTGTTGCTATTATTGCAATACTACATGTATATGGTTAAAGCTTTCAAGTTATTTAAAACTATCCATAATATTTCTTGTTCTTGGAAAAACACACACATGTTATGCGATGTACTTAATCCATTATGGACCTCTCCCCAGGGAACAGTTCTCCTATAGTGTTGTCTGGTAAGGTACAGTGCCCTCGCCTTACGGCTCGGGTACTATACATCACCAGATATAACACTATAGGAGAACAGTTCCCTTAGGAGAGGACCATAATAGATTAATATATTCCACCTGAGCAAGGAGACTACCTGGATTTGACTATTGACTTGATCTGAGGTGGGTGTGAGTAGTCAACAGGAGAAGCTTACTCCTCCATGACACCTGATCCCACCTCAGATGTCCATGTTTGACCAATATTAACCAAACTTGTGTATTATGTCTCCTGAGTTTTCTGATGACTGAAACCTTGGTATCTGTATTTTTAATAAACATGTATGTACCGGTAACCATGTATGCACCTTCGGTAGGACAGTCACTTAAAAGAGGATAGACTATATCATACATATATACATGTATGTACATGTACATGTATAGCTAATTATCTGATAATTAAAAAACAGTAATTTCTGCATTCACCTTTGTGTATGTTGTAAGCAGTGGAAATGATAGATATTTTCTATTTAGATTTCTATCTTGTTTTTTCTTAAATGACTGTACTGTAGTGTCCTTCTTTATAATCCTCCCTCAAAAATCTTTCATTCACTGGAGACCTATCACAGTGTCTTTTAAGAGCTTTAAATATTGGCCTGGAGGCCTCCATGGCTTAGTGGTAAGTATGTTTGGCTTCTGATTGTGAGGTCCGGGGTTTGAGCCCAATCCACATTGGTTGGCTGTCCCCGTCTTTCGGATGAGAGAATAAATAACGAGGTCCCGTGTCACAGTAGGTGTCAGCACATTAAAGAACCCTCCCTGCTCTACGACCAGTAGTGCCGATTATAGGCAGAATGTATTGCCCTTCGCCTGCACTTGGTGACTTCTCCATATGAGTGAAAGATTCTTGAGTGAGACGTTAAACTACAATACAACAACAACAACAAAGATTGGCCTATGCTAGGTCCTCGAGCAATGAGTGATCTTTAAAGTCTGACACCTACATGAACTGTGACAAGTGACCTCAGTTTTCATGGTCTTATAGAAGGACGGAAATAACACCTCTTCTGTAATTACAGCATTTCAGAGTGGAGGAAGAGGAGGATGTTGTTCCCAGCCACTCCTACCAGTTAATGATAACAAAGAAAAAATCAGCAACAGCTGTCGCACACACAAAAAAAGGTAATATATATTTGTATGTGAGATTGTCTAGACCAAATTTTAATTTGCTCACCGTCAAAGAAATTTTGACAGAATAATGTCCATTGGTCTCTGAAAAATTTCAATAATTTACAGTTTTTGTCAATGGGGGAGAGGACATAACTGTTTTACAAACAGATTTTCTTTAAATTTCTGATTGACATCTTTATTCTAGTAAAAGACAAAGGAAGACCATGGCACACTTACGAGGCATTCCAGTTTGTTATCAAAGAACAGGTCAAGGTTCTAATTTCATATGGTGCAGATCCCAAGTTAAAGGTAATGTACATCGCAATGAAATCAACATCATTAATGTGATAATTTTCTCTTCTCCCCACCCATCTGGCATCATCTCCCCCTCAATCTTTTTGCAATAAAGGAAGATGTCAACTGGACCCTGTTTAAGCTAGCTACATGTGTCAGAGTCTACAAGTTGTATGGGAAGCCTGAGTCATTGACATACATGTACAATTAGGTATCAATGATTCCTATGTATAGGGCTTCACATTGCAAGCAAAAGATGCAGATCACTAAGAAAGAATGGACCTTAAAATCACAAGGAGATCCCATTTCACAGTAGGTGTGGGTAGGATAATGATCCTTCACTGCCAAATAACCCAAAGTGGTTAGATCTATTTCTAAGTCGAGGCTTGGTTGCCCTCAAATTACTAAAAATAGACTAAAATTTGGTGTTCCTTAATACAAGGTGTAGTACTCCTTTGTCAGGTCAACAATCCTGAATCCTTACATCAGTTGAAAGGCTATGGCATTACTAAAAAAGTGTTTAAAATGATGTAAAACACTGGTCCCCCCTTAAAAAAATTATAAAATGTTATTAATAGTGTTCACCTGATCTGATCCCCATTTGACTCTGTGAGAATTTCAGCAGCCTATCATCAGATAGCAAGTATTTTTTCTTTCTTTTTTTGGGGGGGGGGTGTTCATTTTAATCACCCTTTGTGAAAAAATGAATGGTATATATTTTGACAGAATGATACATTGTATTCAAAAATCAAACTAAAGAGAAATGAGGGAAAGGAAATGTATTCTTTTGCAGGACATTGTTTTCAAGTACTGGTGTAATTACTTAGCAAAGACAGGGATAGCGTTTCCAGAGGATGTCGAAAAACAGCAGACTCTCTTCAGAAATTATCAGCGTCATCGGTAAGAAAGTTGATAGATATTTTCTACATCATATAAAGTTAGC
>JACSZP010028765.1:0-10946 GCA_016161895.1 Pinna nobilis
CCCCACCCCTTTTCCACCCCTGGGTGGATCCAACCGAAAAACAACAACACTTGTAGGGAACCATGAGTACTTCAACCCTGCCAAGTTTCATCAAAATCCCTGCAGTGGTTCTGAAGAAGAAGTCAAAAATGTGAAAAGTTGACGGACAGACGGACGGACGACGGACGGTGCGCTATGACTATAGCTCACTTGAGCCTTCGGCTCAGGTGAGCTAAAAAGCCTTAATTTTCTGGTTGTGGGTCTAAGGGTTTGGACTTCATTCTGTTTTCTCTTTTGGTATTTCTTCCAGGAACCTGGGGTGGCTGGGGTGGAAGAACTATTCATTTCAAGAAGCCATATATAACACATCAGGCTTTACTTGCAGTGAAAGACGGACAGACAAAAATGAAATGATACCCACTTATTCCAACTGTCAATCAAAAACGATGGGGGGAAAAATTCACAAAGTAAAGTACAAAATCTCCATTTAGCAAAACTCTAAACTAAACCCTGATTCTGCATTGGGATTTTTCTGGGAATGAAATTGACATGTTTTAACAGTGAGCATGTCAAATGTTGCCCTTCACTCTCACACAATGACGTCTACATATAAGTGAAAGATTCTTGAGTGCTACGTTATACAATAATTCAGCCAACCAACAAATATTAGTTTAATGATTTAAAAATTCTATCCTAGCAACTTTTGTCAAAATTTAAGTGTTCGGATTACTGGCTCTCTAAGTACTGGTGATTGATTGAACCTAGAATAGTTCAATAATGTAATAATATCTCTTGAATGACTCTTTGACCGTCCAACCCAAAGTATCAGAATGGTATGTTCTTTTCTATTGCCTAGGATCAGTCCATTTCAATCTGTGCTGTTGAAAGGGTTAAATGAAATATTTGTTTGAGGAGAACGAGGTGTTCAGGGAAGAGAATGACTTCCATATTCTATTGCTTGAACTATATATAGATATTACTTCAAATCATATTGCAATTGAAAACACTGAATATCAGTCATGAAATAAAGGAGGACAATTCAAATTAAAAAGATTCTTTCTAATATCTTGCTCACTATGTTTTAAACTTGCACTTGAAACAATCTCAATTCTATTGCGATAGGGATACTTCTTGGCAACATTTAAATTTGGGTTCTGTAAATCTACAAATATTTTGCAGGAATATATTTTGGTTAACTAGAGGTTCTTTGTTTTATTGCAAAAGTACTTGCAATAAAAATGTAAAAGCAAATGGGCTCACATGACAGGATTTGCATACACGAGTAAATTTACATAAATGCAAAAAAATGCACTTGTGCAAATGTCGGCATGTAAACAGGGCTCAAATTGTAGTCAACTGTAATACGAGTCAGTGACCAAACTGACCACAGTACAAGTTAAGAGTAAAAGTGTAGTGCTGCATGAGAATCAGCTCAACAAACTTTAAAGATTTTTTTAGAAAAGAACAGATCCTTGAAAATAAGTCCATGTTTAGTAGTTGCGCACACAATGAATTAGTTTTCTTTTGATTACTGTAGAAAATATGAACAGAAATACCCTGAACAAATCATTTTCTAAAATACTGTCTTCAAATAAATAAGAATCGCGGCAAGTCTATGGTTTTCATTCAAGCAGCCCTTTTCACAAAGAATCTTGCGATAAAAATCACTCATAGTCGTAAGTGTATGAAATTTTACTGTTGTTTATTTGACAAATTCTTGATATAATTCAATAAGTATAGCCCAAATCTGAGTTATATCGTTCATATTAATCAAATTTCATCACAATAGTTCAGTTTTATCTTAAAATAAACTAAATATGATCAATTAAAAAATTACTAACTTACGATTACAAGTGATTTTGATCGTAAGATTCTTTGTGAAAAGGGCCTCTGGTTTTCTGTCTTAACTCATTCACCCCTGCAAAATAATAGACTCTTTCTTAAATCAATGATTTAGGCAAGTCCAAATGTGTCTTTAGGGGTGAAAGGGTTACATTGTAATGAATGTTTACGAAAATAAGAAACACTGCAGGGATTTCAATAGTATCTGGGAGACTATAAAATTACCCACTTTCTCTCTCTACTCTTTCTCCAAAACAAACAAATTATTGGAAGAGTGAATCTGATTAAATTCACTGATTCTGTCTCCTTTTGTAGATTTAAATGTACCCTTCTTCTTTGGAAACTGTCATTGTATCGCCACGGTAATATATTTGATGTGTGATGAAGAGGACGTAGATTTGAGTTTGGGCTGTAGACTCGGCTGGTTTTTCCTGTCCTTGAGAGAGACAAAACAAACCAACTTTAAACTTCAAAACTTATTGAAATCCCTGATACTTAAACAATAACTTATTACAAATTGTCAATTTTTCTGTCACATTTCTAAATTTGATGATGTAAGAGGCCATTCATATGTGATTGGTTGGATGTGACAGCCTCTAGCTGTACATGTCGTCTTCAAAATCATCACTGTCTTCGTCATCAGCGGGATCTATGGGGTCATGTGACTTCAAACTTGTAACGATTGTGTTCAAAGCGGGCTGGCTACTTCTTTTTAACCTAAAAAATAAAAAATGGAGAAAATTCAAGATTGTACAGTGTACTACAGTAAAAAACAACTGAATTATAGACAACACAATGGCCGTATACAGTAAAACCTGCCCTGGCGACCACCTGCATATAAATACCACCTGGTCACAAAGACTGATTTTTCTGCCTCCAATTATTTCATTTGTGTACGAATCAACTTCTAAATAAAGACCATCTCACTATAAAAACTGGAGGTCTTTTAATATCCTCCGGTGACCTGTTTAGGTGAGGAACCTAAATCGCTGACCCTAAATGATTACCCGTGTCATATGCAAACCGGAATCCAGCTAACAACAATGTTTCTAGTAATCATAAACACTCATGTGAACAATGAACAGTTGTTCTATTGAGACATAAGAATAATGTATCAAAAATCTTTTCATTAGATCTACACCCATTTACGCCTGAAAAACAATAGACTATTCAGTACATTTATGATTAGGGTGAGTCAAAATGTGTTCTTAGAAGTGAATGAATTAAGGAGCTAAATAATTTAGTGCAGACTTACCTGCTCTCAGCATGATTTAGTTGGACTTGTAGAGTCTCCACTTGCTCCAGTAGTTCGTCGTTACTCCTGTGTTGCTTTCTCACAAGATTGGTTTGCGTATCTACCTGTAGGAATCATACAACAGTAACATAATAAGTGTTCTCTCGAGGCCTTTATAACCCGGTGATACAAACGTGCTATTTCGACCACCATGCTACTGTAGATCAAGACATTTTCAAGGAACCTTATTTTGGTGAATCGTGAACAATGCAATTAATTGCGATGCGATATTTTTGCATGTGTGCATGTAAGATTTAATACTTTTTGTTGCATGTTAATTTTAGGTTACTATATTTAGCAAGATCTTTAGTTTCTTCAGTAAGTGCTCTTGTGTAATTTCACAAAAAAAAATTCTTGCAAATAAATGTGATTTGCACCACACAGTACTTTATTGTATGGTTGCCTATGGAAATGTATTACAATCAAAAATGTATCATGTGAATCACTCTATCTTGGATTAAGTAGGGAGACTCATAATTTTTTATGCAAAATTTTGATGATTTCATTTGAAAAAACGATGGTCTCCCCCATGAACAACTTTAATTTTCCTATTAGTTCTTAATAAAATTTAGAGTCTCCCCCAGAAGATTGAAAAACCTCCCCCTTAGAAATTTGTTGAGGTTGGCAAGTCTGCACATCTCGCTTTGAATTTACAGTTGTCCTTCATGTTATGACATTAAATATTCAATGCTCTTCACCCTTTTCTGAACACGAGACATTGAATCAGATCAATAATTATTATCAGTTTTTTTATTGAGTTTCACCCAAAATTTTTCCCTAGTAATGAAAATTGAGATGTTTCCATCTGGTATCTGAGATGGGTGTGACATGCTGGCAAGACAGGGTGAACCCTTCCAGAGCCTGATCCCATCCTGTTGCAGTTTTCGCAATTGTATTTCATGTCGAAAACTTCTGAGGTCAAATTTATCGCCCTTCTCCAGCAGGCCAAATTTATCAGCCTTCACTAGCATACAGTGATGTCTCCATATAAGTGAAAGATTCTTGAGTTGGACGAAAAACAACAATACATCCAACCAACACAAGATATCACTTTTGTCTCATCAACCCAGCAAATAAATATAGTGGAACCATGCCTAAAGACCACCTCACTAATCAGACCTGCAATGACCATCACAATTTAGTCTCTTTATCACTCTTTTACTCTATTTCAACCTCACTTGGGAGACCACCTCACTAATCAGACCAAAAATAATCAGGTTCCACTGTATTCAATTCCCCACAAACCTCATCTTCTGCGTTTGCCAGATCTTTCTTCAGTTCCTCTATCCGTGACCTCAGCTTCTTGACCTCTATCTCATACTGCTCAGCCCTGCGTCGAGTATGATCTAGCTCCGTCAACTTTTCCTGTAATGTCTTCTTGAGCTTGGAATGAGTATGTCTCAGATCATTAAGTTCCTGAAATCAATATTCATAGTATTTATTTCTGTTTAAAAAGAAGACTAGAATTGAGTTGTGCCTGTAAAACACAATGCCCCTTTCTGTGATCATGGTTAACAGAGTTTGGTAATAGGGAAAAATGACTACCAGGTGTGTCCAACTAAATGCTATTTTGACAATATAACTGTAAGACAAGTATCATTACTATCAACATTATATATACATGCACTCCTTCATTATGTTTTTAAGGATCAACCAAAACATCACAGCTGTAGCTTTAGAACCTTCAAATGAAATTGCCAGACAAACCATGCACATTAAAAGAAATCATGAAACAAATCTTGAAATCAGGCTTGTCTTGAGCAACCACTTGTCTTGAAAAACCACAGTACTATGGTTACAGTGACGCTCTCTTAAAACAGGTTCCAATGTACAAAACCAATGCCAATGCAAAAGAAAGATAAACTTTTTTACTGACCTTTGTGGGGGCCATCATGGCCTGGTGGTTAGCATGTTCGACTTCTGATTGTGAGGTCCATAGTTCCACCCCATGCCACATCCTAGTTGGCTGTCCCTGTCTTTTAAATGAGACAGTAAAAAACAAGGTCCTGTGTCACAGTAGGGGTCTGTACGTTGAAGAACAGTTCCTGCCCTACATCCATAAGTGATGAGCAAAGGCAAAATTTGTCACCCTTCACTGGCACACAGTGACGCCTCCATGTAAGGGAAAGATTCTTGAGTGGGATGTTAAACAATAATACAACTGTTACAGCAAAAACAACTGACCTTTGTTTTTTGGGACAGATCCATCTGCATAGTTCGGACATCAGAATCCATCATGGCCGAGGCTTGCTGTTTTTTGCTGTCT
Source organism: Pinna nobilis (assembly GCA_016161895.1). Classification (NCBI taxonomy): domain Eukaryota; kingdom Metazoa; phylum Mollusca; class Bivalvia; order Pterioida; family Pinnidae; genus Pinna; species Pinna nobilis. Next base: position 5,382 of record JACSZP010028765.1, read on the forward strand.
AATAGCTCCTCCATGTCTTTTATCTGTGCACGCAGCTTTTTATTTTCTCTTTCTAAAGAGAATTTCTCAGTTTCCAGTCGCTCTCGTTTACCCCACTCGTCTGCATTCTCTCTCTGCAATTTCTCGAGCTACAAAAGCAAGAAACATTTATTAATGTAGCTATGGTTCATTGGCCATATAAATAATTTGTTTAGCAAATTAATTTCGTGTCTGAACTAGCCACATTTGCCAAAACATATTTGGAAGTCAATTTTATGTCTGTTTTTGAATCATGCAGGTTTCACGGTACAAGTATAACACATGTGAAAGTTTCAGAATATCTATCCCATATTAACATATCTGCAAACCCTACAGATTGACATAGTAGCCTACGGATTTTCTGTAGCTCCCAAGGCTTACCAATATCTATTTTAGGATGACATACTGCGTTTATAAAAATGTTGGTGAAAGAGAAATAATATAGTTTGTTTGTAGATTTTTTGCAGGGGAGATGCCCCCTGACCCTCTTATCAGGGTGTGCACACACTTACCTACCGCTTTTGCTTAAGAATGTGTTCGCAGCTATGTCTTAAGTACAGATTGTAAGTATTCTGCAATGTAAGTGCATGTTTGATTTGTTACTTTTATCTCAATAAATGTCTTTGGACAGTATAAACAAAATTTTCTTTGTCTTGTCACTTTCTTGTTTAAAATCTTAAAAATGACATGCCTCAGCTGAACTTACCTCTCTTCGAACTTCGTTTAATTTCTTATCAACACTCGTTTTGTTGCCAGCCTCGTCCTCGATATCTTTCATCAACCTGGAGACCTCTGTCCTGTGATCTTCTTTCAGCTTTGTTATCTGATAAACAAAAGAGAACTCTTGTTATGCAACATACGACATTCTTGACAGACAATATATCGCACTGAGTTACCGATTTTGGTGAGTGTAAGGATAAAAGTGCAAAAACAAACAACACATGAAACTTATCTTTCTCACTCTCATTTTCCTAAAAACATCGTTGTACAGCTTCTATGATGTTTTCTTTTGCTGCACTAGGAATAATATTGTTATCTCAGCTTACGGTTTGCGCGTGACAGGAGAAATCATTCAAGGTCCAGATTTAGTTCCTCACCAAAACAGGCTACCGGGCGTTCAAATTGCAAAAGATAAACACAAGTTTACACATTGGTTGTTACTCTATACTGGTGAAGAAACTTGACCTATTCTCTGCACTTATAGCCATTGAGCAGTGAGGGATTTTTGCCTATGCTCGGCACTTATGGCCGTAGAGCAGGGAGGATTCGTTAATGTGCCAACACCTACTGTGAAATCGAACCTTAGTTTTAACTCTCTCATCCGAAAGACAGGGACAGGCAAAATTTCTGACATGATCATCTTTGGTTCAAACCTGTGCTGACAAGACTTAGAAGTAAGAGACTAGATGGTTCAAATTGCACTGCTCTAACCATTCGGCAATATATTCCTAATAGGGAGGTTCCTGTTGTACTTGATAGAACAAATATTTTTTGCTAGTTATATAAATACTGTAAATTCCTTATTTTTTGCGAATACTTAATTCCGTGAAATCGCTCTTTTGTATCAAATTGTGAGAATTTAAAATCGCTAACTCCCAACATTGTGAAATTAAATTTTGCATTTTCTATCTGGTTTTTTGAAACTGAGACAAAAACTGGTTTTATTATATGTTCTAAACTGATTAATTCATAATATTTATAATGATAAGGTACTTTGCATTATGAACTGTTACAATATCTGTTCTATGTATAAGTATATATGAAAAAGTTCTCATAAAAATGAAATAAAGTTATCTATATGGAGGTACATTAATCCCCTACTTTTATTTAGAAATTTACAGTATTCAAAACAAACCTCCAATGCAGAATCTTGCTTCAATCTTTTTGCCTCTTCATATTTGATTTTCATTGCACTTAAATCTGATTGCAGCTTTTCAATGGTCTTCATTAGCGATGATTTATCTCTGCAAAGAAAATAAAAATAGAAATAAAATACTCTGTTGGTTGGTTGTTTAACGTCCCATTCAAGAATCTTTCATTCATATGGCTACCGGTATGTCACTGTGTAGTGATGAAGGGCGACAAATTTTCCCTATGCTCCGCACTTATGGCTGTAGAAGGGGGGGGGGGGGTTAACGTAAGGTGGATTATTTGTGCATTTAAAAAACACTATCTTTACCAATTGAAATACAATCCATGCAATTTCCTCCAAATTCCAGGGGAAGTGTACTTGTACAAATAAAATAGAATACTCTTTTTTTTCCACAAATTTTCGGCCACCTAGCCTGTCACGTAGTTGATGACAGTTACACTGGTTTCTACATATTTTCACAGGTGTTTCATGAAAAGTTTCATTGCAAATCAAGTGTTCACAGAAATTCATTTATCCAAAAAGAGAATAAGCTGGACATTTATAAGTGGACAAATGATGATTTTGACCCCTCTTAATCTCAAAATATCTCACCCTCTCTCTGCTATCAAAGTTTTCTGTGCTTCGTCCAGCTTCAGTTCAAATAAAGTCACTTTCTCTTCTGCCAGGCTTCCCTCTGATTCTGCATCATGCTCCTCTCCAGTGATTGCCTGTTTTGGAACAATTGCACTGCTGGCACTTGAACTCTGATTTTCTGCTATATTTTCTGTACTTTGATTGCTACCTTTACTACCAGTATCCCCCGCTAAATCATTTTTTCTTATATTATTGTCCACAACAGAAGCCTCCTCTGAACTTCTTGTTTCCGTTCCTCGCTGCTTTTTCAGTCTATTACATTCAGCTGTAATTTCCTGATTTTGTCTTTTGATTAACGTACACTCTTTTACTAAAACTTCTAATTTTGATCGTAATTGTCTATTTTCTTCCCTGGCTTTGTTTCGTTCATTTCTAACTTTGCTCCACTTTTCCCGCCAGTTTGCGGTACAATCTGACCACCATCTCATGGTTTTCTCCATCTGAGCCACCCTGGCCCTCGCCTCCTCTAGCTCCCGCTGTCGGATTTCATCTCGGTCATCCCATTCATTGTCCATGCCAGACATCTGAGAAACAGGAGTCTGACTTCCATCTCTCATCATCCCCGGGGGTGGGGACATTGGCACAGGGGGTGGGGGTCCAGTGGCTCTTACATAGGAGACATCCCCCTTGCCTGAATTACCAGACTTCAGCTTCTGGCTCATTTTATGATTTTCACCACTTCATCCTCCTCTGCACATTAAAGTATTGCACCAATTAACAAGCTTAATTAATGTTGAAAAATCCTTCTCAAACTGATCAGGTACAGATTTAGGCAGGTATTGATTATTTTTGTCTTGTGTCCTCAAGATTCCTTTCGAATTGCTTGATACTGGGTACACCTCATGAAATGGAATCAAAATAGACGTGTATAAGTTTCACTTCATCCCTGAAATAAATTAAGAAAATGAATTATAGGGAAACTTGTACATCATCAAAAATAGCTTATTAGTCTGTTAAATACATTTATGCCAATACTAAATGTACTGTTTGTTTCATAATCATTGATGATAACCAAACACGATGCCTTTTTCATTCAAATTTTTGTTTCAAAAGGTCCTGTTTGAAAGACAGAAAAGTCAGAACACCTTGCTGAGTGGGTTTGAAGTCAAACCTGAGACCTCATGATCTCACGAAAACACACTACCATGTCAATATTGATGATAAAGTTCAATCGGAATATAAATGACAAATATGTCAAATGATCATTTGATTGCATGGCATGGGAAGATTTTTCAATCTCATGCACTTACATGTATACAGTCAGGGGGGACTCTAAATTTTAGTTTTTACTATGAGTTATAAGGAAATTTTAAGTTTTTCATGGAAGAGATATGCATTTTTTCTTTAAAAATTATCAATTTTTTTTCGTAAAAAATAGGATGACTCCCCATTTATGGCGGCGACTTGACAAGTATACTCTGTTTTTTTAAACGACAATTATAAAAGTCGTTGTATTTCAAAATTCTGCGAACATTATTTCATAAACTGCACTAGACAGTCAGCGGAGCCTAGAGACAAAGCTATTTGAAAGCTGATTGGGGTATTTGACGTGTTTTTCGAGGATATTTACACCGTTATGTGCTCTATCTGTGAGCAGTTTTGGCGAAACAGAGTATAATGAGGTATGGGATTGGCATGGAAAAGTAAAGCAAGAGGTATTGTAATCGATCTTATAAGACTCTTAATATGAGGTTGGTAACCAATTTATGGACGATAACGACAGGTTCCCGTACTCAGGCTTTTGTTATACTAAATACTAACTTAGACGAATATCTTAAACCTTGAAATTATCTAATTACATCGATGTCAACCCTCGTATCAACAAAGACTGGATGGTAAATCTTCCTTTGCTTTTTATTTGTCGTGGTTGATCACATGTTTACATCAATAACGCACGCTGTCGTGCTTGTCAAGTGTTCAAAAGACCACGACTTTGCTGTGATTTAGGGGCGCTTAAGGGGTTTACTATGCCTAAATTAGAAGCACGCGTATTCAATTTCTGTATTATTATTTCACGTTCAGCTTCTCCTTTCATTCATTTAGTTTCTAGGGATAGTTCTGAATGATTGCGTGAAAAAGTAAAATTCGGCGCACCATCAATTTTATTTTCATTTAAAGGCTTTTAAAAGTTTTTTTGAGACCTACAGGTACATTTGTACATACATGTACTAACGATGCAGTAGACTGCATTGACAAAGCCCAATAATGAATAGAATGGTATAGGATTTTAAAACTATGCGACAAAATTCTTTCCTCACTCTATTATTCTCTCTATTTTGGTAAGTTTTTATGCTTATTTGTTTGAATGATGATAAAATTTCACACATTTTTTCTTTATTAAAATTGTACATGTATATATATACACGTAGACCTACATTGTAGGCTACACGTGTTTGTACGTGTCTATAGTGTCTCTGATCCTACTCAATCTCTTTCTTTATATCGTAGCCTATGTGTAATTATATAAATCATGCATTGTTTGTATAGTACTCTCTTTTTGTTTCGGCAATGATGTTTTCGATTAGTTTAATAGTTGGTTAAAAACCAGTGCGATCAGGTGCTCCGGATAATCAACTCCCACTTGACGTGCGGCGACTGTGATATCACCTATGTTACAAAATGAGAAATAAGTATGACACATACACAATAAATATGCTGTCAATGAATAAAAATCAAACAATTTGATGACTACAAGTCGGTGACTAGAAATTAAACTAGCCGTTCATTTCGAAATGAGACTTTTAAATATCCACATTCATGTAGGGTCTTTATTCTACAACCATATTTTTTCAACTTCAGCTCAATTCACAGTAAATATATATAATGGTTAATGGAAAATATGAATAGTCTAAATAATAATCAAACAGAAACTTTTTACATCCCACTTCCATTCTGGCCCCCCTCCCCCCCAAAAAAAAACAAAACAAAAAAACCCAAAACACAACAACAACAATAACAAACACTGAAAAACAATTAAACCACAACGAAATAGTAAGGCCTATATTGCGTTAATTTCCACGTGAGTTAAACTTAAGATCCGA
>JACSZP010028767.1:0-10700 GCA_016161895.1 Pinna nobilis
TTCGCATTTCCCATTATTATAACTGAAATTTGAATGTTCTGCTGAATGTTGAATGTCTAGCTAAATATTCGCATTTCTCATTTCTATAACTGAAATTTGAATGCGCTGCTGAATGTCGAATGTCTAGCTAAACATTCGCATTTCTCATTATTATAACTGAAATTTGAATGTTCTGCTGAATGTCGATTGTCTAGCTAAACATTCGCATTTCTCATTATTATAACTGAAATTTGAATGCGCTGCTGAATGTCGAATGTCTAGCTAAACATTCGCATTTCTCATTATTATAACTGAAATTTGAATGTTCTGCTGAATGTCGATTGTCTAGCTAAACATTCGCATTTCTCATTATTATAACTGAAATTTGAATGTGTGCTAGACATTCGAATTTCTCAATATTATGATGAATGTCGATTGGCGATTGCGCTGCCAACTTCACACACATTAAAAAACATTGTACTCGCCAAGACACGAGGAATATCCTTTACAATTTTTTATTCTGAAATACACGTGACCTAGATTTTTTCTAAAATGCATTTCTTTCAGGTTTTCATGATCATAAAAACAAGTGAGTGCCTATATATAAAGTGCTCACGAAAACAGAGACCGGAGGGTACTAGACACACGGCGGGGGTCTGTCAGGGATTGAAATATAGGAGTGAAGATCATAAGGTATAGTCTATAATGTCAACATAGTTTCCAAACTAGAGCTGCGTATACCTTAAATGATGACGTAAACATTATTGATAATCCGCTCCCACTGACTGATCACGTGACCATCACCTAGGAGACTATAGAGGTAATTATTTGAAATGTACGTAAGTCGTCATTACTTATTTTCTTGTTTCTGTTATTGAAAAAGCTGTGCATTGTTCGAGGAAAGGGTAGTATCAGCAGTAAATAAAATCGAAACGTAGAACAACGAGCTTGTTTTATTCTCAGACGACAAACTGTTTCGATATGGTAGACCCCCACGAAACTTTCGATATGTTCGAGCCGAAAACTGCATAAACTGAGAAGTGAATATGCTTCTACATCAATACACTTGGTAATTTGTAACAAAAAGGACCTGTGACTTTTATTTTGGCGAACAAAATTATGACATAAATCCATTGTAATCGTAAGCGTGTGGTTATGAAAATCTTTGAATATTTCATAGAAAGTTTGGCTTCTTGGTTTGCAGGTTTTAATGAGTGCATGAAACGGAATCAAACCGACGCGATCTATAATTTATCTTTGTATACTAATTAAAACAGTTCAATGAAAAGGAGGTCTCAATATTTACCTAAGTGTGCTTGTGGCAATTATCTAATGCTACTAACAAAAAGAGGATTTTTTTGTTTCGAGGTTTTTCCAGTACAATGCGGACAATTATTTGGATAAACAGTTGCAGAATAAAAAAATTAGCATTGGATTCTTCTAAAAAAAATGAGATTGTGAATAAATATAGTTTTTTTTATATATATATATACATTTGTATACAAAAGTCAATGTCTGAAGGCCTAAAATAATGTCTATGAAATAAGCCTCATTAATCCGGACCCTTTTGTTCGCCAGTAAATCTTCCGGATACATGGAGCGTCTGCATTACTAAAACGTACCTATCATTTTAGTCCGATGTAATCTGAAAATTTTGTTCATAGAAAATTTTGTCCGAAAGGTAAAGCATCCGGATTAATGAGCCTCGACTGTATCGGGAAAAAGTATGTTTTATTATCGACGTTATTTAGCTTTGAGGAAAAAATTGATACAATTGTAAAATGCATCCAGTTCGTACTTAGATATTTTGACTGAACATAGATGTTCACGGTAAACTTCTTATTCAACATTCTGACAATCGGGGTGAGATCATGGTCAACAACATGCTAAAGACGTTAGAAGTAAATATGGTATTTTAGGTCACTTTAGTCGTTCTGACGAATGTGCTAATCGAATTGTTTTCGATTCTTCTCGCCCACATAATTGTAACAAGCTGTTAACCAGTAAGGGGTCTCCTGCTACCTGGAAGATCTAGGACACTAGGACACACCCACATAGTATACTGTTCCTAAATTTGATATGTCAATTAGAAGTAATATTCCTGAGTTTTATTATTATTCATTTTCGAAGTATGGTAAGGATATTTGTATACTGGCAGGCATTTTTCGGAGCTACTGCCATCACTTGGCGTCCGTGGTCGTCGGCGTTAACTCTATTATAAAAATCTTCTCCTCTGAAACCAACAGGGCATTTTGAACCAAACTTGGCCTGATTATATTACGGGTTTTATATGAAAATGGAAGTTTTGCTAATTCTGACATATTTCTGCAAATTAGACATAAATATGCGAAAAATATTCAAAAACCTTCTTGTCAGAAACTAGAAGCCCGATAACTGAAACTTTGCCTGATAAATCCTCTCGTGGCCCCCTTTCAAAACTGTGTCGGACATCTCCAACCACCATCCAAGATGGTCGCAATTGCTTAATACAGAAATTTATTCAAATAGATATAACTACTTTATTTAAGGTTAGAATGTCTTCAAATGTGGTATATAGAACTGAAGTTATGAGCTTTTGATATATATTACGGATTTTAAATGAAAATTGAACTATTGCTAATTCCGACATATTTATGCAAAATTAGGCATAAATATTCGAAAAATATTAAAAAATCATCTTGTCAGAAACTAGAAGCCCAACAATGAAACTTTGAATGTTTAGTCCTCCGGTGATCCCCTCTTTCAATTGTTTTTCAACAACTTCTGCTGGCCTTAGGTTTGGCAGGTGAGCGTTTCAGGCTCTTTAATGACTCTAGTTTGTAATGTAAAAAAATTTGCAACATTTAAGTCACTGATATGAATAATCATTTCTTATCTTAGAGGCTTACTTTTTATTATCTTAGGGAATATATAGTGCCTACACCATATGTACAATGTATATGGTTAGAACAATTTACTAAGCGCTAACAATGGGCGAAGCGATAATATGTGGCGGCATGGTCTCAGTACGTGGCACGTTAAATTAATTAATTACTTGGCGAGTAATGAATAGTTGACTCAAATTTAAAGTATTCTATTGATAATTAATTAGCTTCAATTCTTCAATCCGTTTTAAAAAATATCAATCATTACTTCAATCCCGTGGGTTTTTTCAATATATAAAACTACATATTTATGTAGGTATACGGGTCTCCGTAAACGAGTGGCCGGGTTACCTGACTTGAAATCACAATCCATCTCACCTGCTGTTGGCTTTGCTATTGGTTAATGCTGCAGTCATTTAATGTTAAAAGGTTCAAAGTGCATGAACTCTATATCGGAGTTTGGCGGTCCTTGTAAGCTGTTGTACATACTCGGCGGCTTAACTACTATACTTCCAGTGGTTCTGCAGCAATAGTGTTGATATTGAGTCCTCGTCAAACTTAACAAGATGGGCAAAATGTGCTGTTGACGTCAGTGTTATTTATATATATATATATATTACCGTACCCAATAAGTATTAAAGCGTTAATTATAATTTACTACATCGTATTCCCATTTTCATACTCTGTAACTTAATTTGAATTACCTACTTACTTACAAGAATACATCTGTTTAATTGAAGAATCATGGACACACATGAAGTGTCAATATATATCGCCCTATTTGAAAACCAACCCTCGGTATAGTCTATAACTTCAGACGTGTTGTCCTATATTCTCGCCAGCTGAATGCAAAGGGAAAACAAAGAATAAAAGGCACAATCTAGGTCATACAATAACGAAATAAACCCGTTATTGGCTACAACAATAACTGTAAAGTTATTCGTGGGGATTAAATTTCGATATGTTCGCGTATGAGAAAAACACCGTTAAAATAAAACCTGTGGATACGAGTCATAACGAATACTCAAACAGTGGAAACGAGTATGTACCTTTATCATGTCAGTATAGGTTATCTGATTGTTCAAGACAGAATACTCATAGTCACATTGGAACTATTGGAAATTTGAAGAGACATGGGTATTGAATAAAGGCATGGTACCCCATGGAAACCGCCTGGTCTGCCTCGTACCTTGACCTACACCTGGGGGTTGATAATCACGGACGGTTGAGAACAAAACTTTACGATAAAAGAGATGACATCAACTTCCCTATTTTGTACTTGCCATTTTTATGCGCCAAAATTCCACCAGCACCCGCAAATAGAGTATATATCTATCAGTTGATACGATATTCTAGGGCATATGTTTCCTTTCAGGATATCCTTGATATAGAGTCGCTGCCTCCAAAGAAGCTACTGAACCAAGAGTTCCTCATGGTTAAATTGAATTCGAAAGTTTTACGGTCGCCATCATAGCCTTGTTGATCGATATGGTATATCTGTATGATGAAGGATATGCCCCCCTGTTGTACACCTAACCCCGTCCTTTACTCCTTTACGACCATTGCCGGATGAGAGTCATATAGGCGACACCGACGTTAGGTTTAGTAGTTAGTTAGTTTAAGTAGGGTTCGTGTTACTCTATTTTTAGTTATATAAGTTGTTTGGATTACTGTTCATTTGGGGGCACCGTGTGCTAGTGGTTAACATGTTCGCCTTGTGTTCGATAGGTCCGGGGTTCTAGCTCGAGCCATGTTACGGTTGGCTGTCCCTGTCTCTCGAATGAGACAGAAAAAAACTGAGGTCCCTTGTCACTGGTTTCGGTGCGTAAAAGAACCCCTCCCCTCCCTGCTGTACGATCATGAGTGCCAAGCACATGCACTATTTGTCGCCATTCACCGGCACAGGGAAATATTCTTAAGTGGGACATTAAACACAAATACAATACAATGTAAACTTACTTGAGTAATTAGTAACTACATGTAGGTTAGGTAGGGTTTAAGCACGTAAAAGAACCCTCCCTGCTCTACAGCCATACGTGCCTTATCATTTCCAGTACCTCGGGTGGGGTATTACTGATGTGTGGTCGAAATATTCCAGGGATCAAGCATCTTATGAATTTGTCACATTACTATCCGAACTAGAGAGGATATAATGCTGATACTTCTGATTTAAGAGGTGACGTCCAAATTACAATCTGAATGTGCCTATGCCACATTTTTCCTTATCCATCCGTCGTGACCAGACCTCCCAACGAACCTCAGACATGTCCAATGTCAATTATCCATAACAGGCGACCATTAATGTTGTTGCATCTTTAAGATGTAACTAATGCCGTGTGATAATATACCTAATTTGTGCAATTCTATACCAATGTTAAGGACTTTGGTAATAATATATTTTTAATCCGAATCACTCAGCCACAGTGTCATTGTCTGAGAGGTCATGACCCGCTGTCAGTTGTGACAGCATGTGCCTATGTTTACTTGTCGAGGTCCAAATATGTGTAGTAGTTGGTTAAGCACTTGACTTTTCCATTGTAAGACAACATGTGAGGTTGTCTTCATATACGGTGTTGAGGATTTTGCACACCACCTTCAGTTGAGAACGTCATCTGTTGTATGATTACAACATCTGCTTCTTTCATGGTAAAAAGTGATATCTTTTCTCCTTGAGAAAATTCCATCCCCGCATAACTGAACTGATATAGAGCCAGTACAGTTAAAGGCCACGCTATTGTGACGCTGAAAGTGGTGCGAAAGTAATCACTGGACATAGATGTTTTTGTCCCCCTACTTTACCTCTGCAATAGTTTAGCCTCACTACCAGCGGCTTATACCTGTAAGACTGACACTGCGGCCAAGTGCTTCACGGCACAAAATTGGTCTATTTTCTCAGGGCATAATTAAATTATTTACGTTGCTATGGCATTTATGGCTGTCTACTACAGGGTGACATAGAACAAATCTGGGGTCCATGGAGGGGTCTGGGCAAATAGGATGGATAGGGAAAATGGGACAAAGGCTACAGGGCGTAAGTCGAAATATGTCTCTAAAAAGTAGTCTAAACTCTTTGAAAGTCTCGTAACAGTGTTGGGGTGCAAAAAAGCGTGTGCACATTCAGACTGTCAATTGGAAGATATAATAAAATGCATAATGACCCCAGGAACATTGCAAATAAACGTTAGTCTTACCCAAACAGAGGTGCTGGAAAAGATAAGTCTGTGAAATGGATACCCCTATGTGTGGATGCTACACAGTTCACTTGCCATGTACAATATTTTGTGGATACCAGGGATTAACACACTGGCAGACTGAGTTCACCAGACAAGTTGCCGACTGTGACAATGTTTTTGAATAGTGTTGTTGAAATGGACTTGAGGAGTGGGTCAGATCAGTCTGATTCCTTACCCCCAGAAACATGTGTATAGACACTGAAATAGTTTTGATGTCATGAGTAGTAAATAAGATTTCCGTAATGGCGGCCTCGATATGCCTACTTTGTGTGATCTATACAAAAATGATTTAATCTGATTTTTATCCCATAAACTACTCGGATAAACACTTAAACTATTGTGATACCACAGTTACAGAGATATTGGCAAAAATAAGTTTTACAGTTTTACAGTTATGACGGTCTTAATTTGCATATTGTGTGGATTGCAAAAGGATGACAGTGACATCATTCTGGAACCCCACATCCTGAAGCAGTACCATCTACAACATCTTGTATAACTATTGCTCTAACACGTAAACCAAAGCAACCCCTTGCCATCGTCACCCTTTTATTTACGATTGACGGCAGAACAAGGAAATCAGACATTTGATATACAGATGAAAACATACCACGGCTTACATGAATATTAAAGTCTTATATAATACAAATTAGGAATAAACGCGCTTTTAAAAGAGAAAAGGAATCGCGAATCCCGAACAAGATGAGACCAGGGATCAGTTGAATTCCACCATATTTAAAGTAGATGCTTGCAGAACAGCTTGGTAAGATTTCCCATATCGACAATTTAACTGTGAGTTTTATCATTATTTTACCTGGTTACATATTATCGATGGTGAAAATTTAACAAGCCTATGAAGATTGGCTCGGATGACTGGAGGGAGTCTTAGCGTCCCTGGTCATTTTGCTATACCCTTAAAATGCCTCATAGGATTTCACTTTGGGTGAAAGGGATCAAAAGGTGAAATGCAGGAGAAAAGTTCGGTAAAAAGGCAATAAATTGATAAAGATACATTTCGATGTCCTAATCCAGAAACACTACGTCGATTTTGGAACAATTGTTACCTCAACAAAAAAATTAATAATTGCAAATTCCAAATGGCATGTGAGCAGGAACCTGGGTACAGTCAGCGCCCCTTTTGTCATGCTACATCCGCAGCACATATTATATTGGAACCGCGCAGGTATACATCTTTTTGCAAACATGTACATGTTGTTTATAAAATTCTTTAAAAATGAAGCAAACATATTGAACAAGATTTTAAAACTTTAAGAAACTGAACAAAAAAATTACATAAAAAAGAAAATAAATACATACATGTAAATGAAAATAGAATTCTTCACTTTCAACGATTACGATGGGTGTATGCAGTTTTACTGACTTTTCACTCAAAGGATTGAGGATTTCCTTAATTTGATTGTGATTTGAGGGATTCACAACAAATATGCTTATGGATTTAGAAGTCCAACAGTACTTCTGAAAGTTTGTATGCAATCATAAACGGTGCCTAAAATCGGTGGCATAGTAAGTAAAGAAAAGTAGAGACTCAAAACAACTGTTAATGACGTTTATTTTCTTGAAGTAAAAAACAATATATGATTGTACGTGTACTACAAGTTTTGTTTTCAAAATTAATCGTAGACAAGTATGAATAGTATAATTGAATTCGGTGAAAACCTGTTTTTGTAAAATTAACGTTAAAACCCCCACAACCACTACCATACTCTTAAAAAAATATGTTCCTATTTCTTTGGAGGTGGTTGACTTGTGAATTTTAAGAGAGCATTTTTCACATCTAATTTTTCTTTAAAGAAAATTCATTGTGTTCAAATAAATCCAGATATTACAGAAAACGCACGTGTCCAATTATATCCTAGTACATGAAGAGTAGGGGAGCAAGTAATATGCACGAAAAAAGTTACCTTTTTCACTCAATTTCTTATGTTTGGAATTCGATAAAAGTTTAAAATATATAAAGGAGAAACTCAAAATAAATTTTCTATTTTTCATAAACCCCAAATTATTGATATTAATATTTTTTCATAACAGTTTGAATGGACGTCTTTTTAATCTCCCCCAGGGAAGACAATGCTGATATATAGCCATTTTCAGGGGGGAATATGACTATGTGGGGAAATAGCTATATTACCGGGGAAAATGATTATAGAAGGGAAAAGATGGCTATATAGCCATTTTTGCCTGGGGGAAAGATGATTATATTGCCATTTTCCCGGGGGAAGGTGACTATATAGCCATTTTATCGGGGGGATGGGGGAATGGCTCCACAGCAGTGTTTCTCATACAACCATCCGTATTATCTGCACTATGGTAAGCAAAAGTCGTGGTGTTTATCATTCGTCCTCAGTACAAGAAAGACTACTCCTGTTAGCCTCGGTGATCAATTGATCAACATACATGGTATCTTCTAGAAGCCAAGCCTATCCTATTCTGTGTTACTGTAGTAATATACCCCTTTAAAAATCAGTTTCTTCATGGTTATATTCATTACACTATGTTTTCACTAAACTCACTTTCCCCCGATTACCTTATTTTTACTTATTGTCATTTTGAATATTTAAATGCATGTATTCGAATCAAATTCCAAATCTATTAACTTCTAAGTTAGTATACTGATTTGAACACCGGTTACTAAACGCATGAAAGAGTTTTAATTCTAATAATTTCTCTAAACTAAAGATAACGCTGCTATTGACTGTGTGTCTCGTGAAAATGTATCTCTTAACGTGTGATATGGGGTCACCGAATGATAATCTAGTAGTGTTTATAACATATATTTGATATTTACCCCACCAAATCACAATAATTATTTCCAAATCTTGGCTTCAAGCTGTTATGTCCCTGTGCAACCACGAAATGAGAAAAATTTACAAAACTTTATTACATAATATCACTTTCACGTGCTAGTAAATCTATCAATACTTATATAATAGTTTTTTGAATAATGTAATGGTCTTACTTTGAGAATGTTTATACATTATTCGCACCCACACCCCCACACAGAAACATACTTATATGCATATCTATTTATTTATCAATTTCAAAAAGTAACTTGTATCGAGAAAACTATAGTGATCTTCGGGTTCAAGATTCACTAGCTATTATTCCACAAGTGAAATGAAACCAGGAAGTTTTATTTTAGCTGTATGTTTACGATGATACTTAAAATAGATTTATATTGGGGAATCTACTGGGTATTCCCGTGAATTGGACTACGTATTTACCTACAGAAGGGTGTGTATTTACTTATAACTAAAACTTAACGAACATGACACATATTGAAATGAGCAGATTCAGTTGGAGGAAATTTACATACTGACTTCGGATTAAAATGTAAGTGATATGCACCCGACAAAGTGTGGTGTATCAGGTTTTAAACTTGATTTAAATATAACTTGTATTTTACGTTTAAAGATAACTTCCCTATGAAAGGTACTTTTTATATGGCTTTCATATTGCATATTTAAAAATATCAAAAGGTCTGATTATCATACGAGGCATCAGAGATAACTAGTTGTTCTCATCTAGGACGAAAACTTGGATATCTGCCCGATCCGCTAGGCGGCGTATTTTGTTACATCTTACCTCCGGCAAGTATTTCCAAAGTAAACACGAGGTTTTAAGTGAGACTGAGCGAGGATGACTGAACGATTTCATCTTACCAGCGAGGAAATAAAGATGTTAAAGATTATCTTCGGCAACATAAACAATAAAAAGAGATAACATTTTAAAATTTTATTCATTTATTCTATGTAATAAATAAGTAACAAAAAGAGAAATTTCTAACACTATAAATATACTTACTGTCTGTTTCCCTTCATAAGTTCATTTCTAAAAGATAAAATTGTGATTTGATCCCATGAGAGCTCAAAGTGATTTTGTTTACAAACTAATGCAGGATAGAATTTCCCTTCTGCTTTTGATAATTTTGGTAGTATCTGATATTTATCTTTTACCTTAGAGGAATAAATGTTGAGATGACGGGCATCAGTTTGTAAGGATCAAAGGTGGTGGTAAATTAGTCTTATACACACGCAGCTAACATATCTTTGAAGATTGACTTGCCAATGATATCGTTATTACACCTTTACGTGGAGTAAATGAAAGGTGGGATGATCAGATTTAATCCAATAGGTGAAGTTAGGTCTGAGATTAGAAATCATTTGTTTGCCATAATATCATCACCTTTTTCACTAGATTTACAATGCCACGGAGATTGGTTAATTTGTTTATCACTTGTACTTCATGCATACAAATCTGAAATATAAGTTACAACACCTGCAGGACTAATACCAACTAAAAACTCGAATGTCATAAGTTATAACCACTACATATGTATATATAACTGATTTAAGCAATAATGAGTTGGGGAGGGTCTGTCCTAATTTCAATGCAGTTGATTACAACTCTATACCTCTGATATTCTTTAATGAATTATTAAGACATTGTGGAATTGGTTGGGCCATTTAACAAGAAATTGGAACTGACCGTCAAGGTAAACTATCCACAAGCTACGTATAATTCTGCAAGCCTGTTAATTGAAATTTGAAACCGATAAGCCAAATCTTGATGTAAAAGTCCTACTCTCGCTCTCATTAAAACTGAC
>JACSZP010028768.1:0-20632 GCA_016161895.1 Pinna nobilis
AATTCAGCCTTGTCAAATCAAAAAGGGCCAGTTTAGGGGCCAAAATAGTAAAATCTTGTTATCGCTAGTCCTCCTGAACCGTAAGTCATATAAACATTGGACTACCACTAATGTATTCAGTATAATGTCTAGTTGGTCTAAAATGAAATTCAGCCTGGTTGGACCAATAGGGGCCATTTTTAGGGACTTTGTCAAATATCCCTATTTAACTCTATGTAAATCTTGTTATTTCTACTCCTCCTAAACCATACTTCATATTCACTTCTAGACTTCATATATGTTTTCAGCATAATATGTAGTTGGTCTAAAATAGAATTCAGTCTTGACAAATCAAAAGGGGCTAGGTTAGGGGCCAAACAGTAAAATCTACTCCTCTTTTATCATAATGTCTATTGACATTCAGACTTTCAGGAGTAGCTATAAGTGTAACAAGAAATTGTTTACCAACTGAAGGATTGACAGACTTGATATATCAAGTAAATAAGGTAGTTAGTCTAAAATGAAATTCAATAGGTCTGACTCAGAGCTTTTTTAGGGATTTGGTTGAATTACTCATAATAATCAATGTTAAGTTATCCTAACTTTTGTAAAATAACAAGTCAAATATACACATAATTACTACTAGTGTATTCAATATAATGTCTAGTTGGTCTAGAATCAATTGAGTCCTAATTGGACCTCTAAGGATCACTCACTTAAGGGCCAGTAGCAAAATCATATTTAGGCTGTTTTAAATCATTATATAATCCTTCATTTATCCATATATGTACCAGTAGAGCTGCAAGATCCACAGATCTCTGGTATTATATATAACTGTTTTAATCGTTTTTAGCTCACCTGAATCAAAGGTTCAAGTGAGCTTTTCTGATCACATTTTATCCGTTGTCCATCTGTCTGTCTGTCCATCTGTAAACTTTGAACATTTTCTACTTCTTAAGAACCACTCGGCCAATTTCAACCAAACTTAGGACAAAGCATCTTTGGGTGAAGGGGATTCAAGTTTGTTCAAATGAAGGGCCAGGCCCCCTACCAAAGGGGAGTTTGAGAAACATCAAAAATTGGGTGGGTGTCTTAACAAATCTTCTCTAGAACCACCAGACCAAAAATCAATAAACCTATGAGGAAGCATCCTGATAGAGTGTAGGTTCAACTTTGTTCAAATGGTGGCTGCTGGGGTCAAGATGGGGCCACAATAGGGGCCCAAAGTTTAGCATAGGTTGATATAGGAAAATATCTTTAAAAATCTTCACAAGAACAGCAAGTATACAATTAATCAAATCAATATGGGAATATCATAATATAGTGTAGATTCAAGTTTGTTCAAATGGTGGCTTTCAGGGTCAAGATGGGGCCACGATAGGGGCCCAAATTTTAACATAGGTTTATATAGGAAAATATCTTCTTCTCAAGAATAGTCATTGTACTATTTATCAAATGAACATGAGGGCATCATTGTATAGTGCAAATTCAATTTTATTCAAATGGTAGCTGCAGGGGTCAAGATAGGGTTACAATAGGGGCCCAGATTTTAACACAGGTTTATATACATGTAGGAAAATATCTTTGAAAATCTTCTTCTCCAGAGCAGCAGTTGTACAATATATCAAATAAGTATTGTAGCATCATTATAAAGTGTAGATTCAAGTTTATACAAATGCTGGCCTCTGGGGTCAAGACGGGCCACATTAGGGTTCCAAAGTTTAACAAATGAGAGGTTCGTCTTTGTCCATACCTTTTCAATAGTGACACACTGTTCATCCTAAATTTCTGCTTTTCTGTGAAATGTTCAGGTGAGCGATATGGCCCAATGGTCCTCTTGTCGTTGTTTGTTTTCAGGTGGAAGAGACAAAAAGAAATGCGCAGAGTTACTAGTTGGAGAGCTACTTGATTTCAGTAAGAGCATGAAACAAAGGCCAATAGTTGTACACATTCAGGATAAGGTGGAGAATTTACAACTAATCCATGATGAATTCCAAAGCTGTTTCCATAAGGACAAAGCACTGGGTAATGTTTGGGAAAGAAATGCTGAAGTACTGGTATTACCCCCTTCTTAAAGTTATTGAAAGATGTTCACTCAAATTTTTGAAAAACAATTATTGAAACTTGGCAATGACAGACTTACAAGATTTTTTAGGAAAGAGAGGGGATGTTTTTATTTGTTTTGGACTTTTTAAGATCTTTGCATTGCTTTAAAGGGTTTTTGTTTTATCCTTTTCGCACTGCATTGTTCTAATGTATCACAAACATGTACAGGTGATACAATTACTACCAATTATAGATACACTTGTAGGCCTATATACAGTCGAAAGTGTCCAAATAGGACACTGCACAAACTTGACTCCTGTTGAAATCGGACATATCTGATGGAACATCATTTTCCTACCTTTTTCAGTTACTTTAAACTCTCTTCAAATGGAACACTTTGTATTCCAGACTTAATTTATTACCCTAATGCAGCATTTACATAGTAAATTTTCTTGTTCAAATTGGACATCCTATGGATTAATTTCTAAAAGTCTCTCACAGATTAGACCCATGTCTTAGTAATCAGGAATGTTTTCAGCTGAAAATTAACTTAGATTTTCAGTTATTTAATGCAAACTCTTACTAAAAATGATTAAAAATAAACACTTTACACCTTAGATATGGACAATATCCCTTTACATCATTAAAATATATTTAACAGTTCCAAATACAGAATGGCAATGTTTCAGACCGCTGTCCTGGACAGCTGTCCAAATTAGATAAAAGTTGTCCCCGTGACTCTCCGGTGTTCACTGTATGCGTTTCAAATTTAGAGGATATACATTGTGTGGCAATGGATTTGCTTTTTTATCTTTTGGATGAGACAATAAAATTGTGTGTCCCTTGTCACAGCAGATGAGTGCCTTTTTGAAAATTTCTCACAGCTTTAGTGGCCATTAGTGCCAAATACAGGCCAAACTTTGAAGGCTTTCAGTGTCATCTCTATTTCAGTGAAATATGTTGGACTTTGAGCTGGACTTTATAGCAACATCAGCAACAATTTTAAACTTAAGGGATAATTTATTTCTGATGTTTGTTGTGGATTTTACACACATGTACATATAAATAGCAAGACATTGGATTGATTGACAGAGGGAATGATTGTTTTCATTTGCTCTGAAAAAAGTTGATTTTGAAAGTGTTTTAATGAAATTTACCAATTATTACATGTAAGTGTCATTACTCTGAAGAGAATTAGTGACTCCAGTGCTCCAGTGTGCCAACAAGGTCCTTATTCATGTGAAGAGTATAATGTGAGTTGTTTGGTTGATATCATTTCATTCATCTTTAATTTTCCCTGCTTATTATGTCCTCACAGGCAGTTTTTGGGCATATAGATTTTGATCTGTCCATCTGTCTGCCTGTCTGAAAAAAACTTTAACATTGGCCACAACTCCTGATTGGTAAGTGATAGGGCTTTCATATTCAACTGTGTATTCCTTGTGACAATACCTTTCTGTTTGTACAAAGATCTTTTATCTTGTGACCTTCACCCTTTGACCTATATTATACATATGACTAATGCTGGGGTATTCTTAACAGTTGCTGTAGAATATTATATCTATGATCATACTCAAAGAAAAGTTTATCAATGAATTAAGAGAATTAATTGAATTAAAATTTTTTGCAGAATATAGCCTTTTCTTGTATTGCATGTCTTGGATGACATATCTAGTTTCACTAGTGCCAATCCAAGCCATAAAACATGTCTAGTTAGTCTATCAGCAACTTGTGATTTTTGTTTTTGTGTTGGTCACTTTAGTCTTTGATAATTGACTTTTTATATTACCCCTGGACAATAAATTTGTGGCATATTGATGTACATGTATTTCTCTTTCAATTACTCTCATTATTTGAATATAGATATATTTTACATGTTTTGTCCAGCTATGCCCACTTAAAACTTAGGAGCTAAAGCATTGATATTTTGTTAATGACAGACCTAATGGAGGAGAGCTAGCTAATTCATAGGATTTTGATTGGTTTTCAAATATTGTCTAAATTGCAAGTACATGTAGTTCGACCTTGTCATTTATTTTTAGACTAGGTCATAATCATTAGTTGAATTGTTTGTATACATACCATTAGTAACCTTGTCCAAAACATCTGTATGTAAATGGTATGTGATGCAGCTTTCATATTTCTTATGGGTTTGTCATCTGACAAGACTCTTTTTTTCAAATGTTTTTAGATTTTGCCACATGACCTTGCAGTTTGACCCACATTGTAGATACTTTAACCTTGTATTACTTTGATGCCATATGGTGGCATTTATGTTTCATAAACACATCTTGGTGGGTTTTATATTTTTTAGCTCACCTGAGCCAAAGACTTTAGTGAATTATAGTCATGGCAAAAAATACAGAAGTCCTTTGTCCAGCTTTTTACATTTTAGACTACTTCTTCAGATTGCAGGGATTTTGATGAAATGCCAAAATTGCAGCACTCATGGTTTATGAACATCTTTAGAAAAATTTCCAAAATTTAATTTTTGAATTATCCATGATTTTTTATGATTTCAAAAATGAAAAGGGGGTTATGTTTGGACCTCTTCTTTGTAACCACTTTACAGATTTTAATAAAATTTTGCAGGGTTGAAGTACTTATAGTCCCCTACTGTTGTTGTTGTTTTTTTTTTGTTGGATTCACTCGGGGTGTAAAAGGGGCTGGATCAAATTGATCTGGGTGGGTTCCCTCCTTTGAGAAATTTCTTTATCAGAAGGGCTGTATAGAATGAAAAACTGAATACATCAGAGTGATCTAGAAGGATGTGTGAGAAGAATTGTTGTGTTTTGGTTCAGTGCAAAAATCAAATTTTTGACATGTTTTTGACATTTATTTGGACTTACTTGTATTTGGGCCTCTTGTATTTTTTTTTTTAAATTTCATTGATGGACATTTTCAGGCAATGTCTTTGATCTCTCTGTAGTTTCATGTTGCTTTGGTGAGCAATACAGGCCATTTGGGCCTCTTATGTAAGTAGTAGTTTTATACAACAAACACTGTTTGCCCCGCTAATTCAGCAATTTTATAGCTGCAGTTTTGATATTTTGCAGAGTGTTTATATATATATGCATATTATGTACAAAAATGTACGATTACATGTCACAAAGAATTTGATTTTCATTTAAAGTCATTTATTTGTTATGATAAATGGTAAAGTGCAAAAAGTATTTCTCTCATAAACATATTTGTTTAAACTACAATGTATTTCATTTAAAAAAAACCACACAAACTTTCCATCCATTACCAATTTTATAAACAACTTGTGAGATGGCCTGGATTACCCTTATGTTCTTGCATTTATTATCACTGGTCACACAAGCTTTCAAAAATGTTCCTAAACACTATTTCTGGTTTAAACTTTAACACAGATAGTCCCAAAAGTATAGTCAGTAAAAGTGCCTTACTAGTGTCTGGTGGGTCCTGTGTCCGACACCCGGTCTGTCCACATATTTGTCTCCACTTGCAACATTTGTATGATGTACTACTTATGATACTTTGTGTTTTTTTAAACAGAATCTTGAATTTCTTAACTCAAAATAATTTATATGCCAACACATGATATTCTGTATATGCTGTACAGGTATATATGAAAACTGGAAGTACATAAGACAAACAGGGGCCTCCGTGGCCGAGTGGGTAGCGTGTTCGACTTCAAATCGAGGGGTCCGGGGTTCGATTCCCGCAGCGACACTCCACGGTTAGCCGTCCCTGTCTTTTGGATGAGACAGTAAAATCCGAGATCCCGCGTCACAGTAGGTGCTGGCACGTTAAAGAACCCTCCCTGCTCTACGGCCATAAGTGCCGAGCACAGGCAAAATTTGTCGCCCTTCACCGGCATACGGTGACGTCTCCATATGAGTGAAATATTCTTGAGTGGGACGTTAAACAACAACAAAACAAACAAACAAAACATAAGACAAACAAAAATTGGGAAGGTGCCATTAGATGCAGAATCATAACGGTAATCAGGGCTAACTTGAAAGTCCGCTGTTGGACATAATTACACATATATTGAGATAGATTCATGTTTTCACAATGCCTACATTTTAAAATCATTTATGATTATCAATCAGTTTGTACAAAGAAATAAATATTACTGACAAAATTAATTTGATTTAGATTTCATAATAAATATAAATTGGTGTTTAATTTCTGTCAAACATTCATGAGCAGTAGGCTGTAAGCTTTTCAAAATTGATTTTATTGAACAAAACAGAGAATAACATTGCTGCTGACAGTGCATTTCGGTCAGTCAGTTTAGTTGACTGGAGTGATGGCCTAGTGATTAGAGCATTTGTCTCATTTTTAGCATTTTTGAATATTGTGCTTAAAATTTTATTGCTATTTCTTACAGTTATATATATTAATGATTAATGATTGGTGTGTTTTATTTGATTCTCTGTGTACTGAACCCCCCATAACATCTACCACTAATATTAATATTTTTGCAACATCATTAAAATCACATGCATATATGTATATACATGTACCATTGACAGTGTGCTCTATTTTAACAAACTGTGGCTTTTTCTTAAACAATTGCACAATAAAGATTACTTATTTGTTGTATACATTAAACATTTCAGTTTTGTCTGATGTGTTTGACATACCAATGTTAGGCCATTCTTCACACTGAGTATGAATAAGGATTACTCCATATACCTGCTCTAGACTTGTGTGACAGGTCAAGAAGGGATGCTTACTCATCCTAAGCACTTGATCCCTTTTGTTGTACATTTGTATATCAAGGGGTCCATATTTGCTTAACTAATGTATGTGTACTTATATTAGCGCACTCTAATTTTAGCCTACTGAGGGGGTAAGATTTATTAGCGTAGTCATAATTTAGCGCAAAAACGTCGAGAGATTTTTTATATAAATGTGTATCAACACTAATAAGTTTTTTTTACTTTATTGAAACAAACTATAATGACATTGGGCAAAAACACACGAAATACATATATCGATGGCCATATGAGTACAGTAAGATATGTTTTGACGGTGGATGTTTACATACATGTATTAGTGCTACATTTGAATTAGCGCAATGAAGTGAGGGCGAAAGACACTAATATTAGAATACCGCTAAATTAAGTACACGTACAGTATTTCTTTTTATTCATTGTAGGAGCTATGAGATCGATGATTGATCAGTATTTGTTGTCTTTACAAACATGTACCTTTTAATAACATTATTTTATGGTAAGGTGGTTGCCAACTTGGACATGTGGGATTTTTTCCAGGCACTCTGGTTTCCTCCCACAGCATGGACCCCTGCACGCTGACATCAGAGCCAACGAGAGAGTCAGACATTAATATAAGTTATAAAACTTGTTTTGTTAATCGTTGTAAAATAAATAAATTTAAACTGGTTCCTGCTTAAACTATACATTATCTTATAGGTTTGATTTGGACCCATGTTAGATTTACAAATAAAATCAAGTTTAGCCATTTATATTTGTTGTTATTGAATGTACAAAGTTTTGTACAACTATATATCATTTGTTTACAATTATAAGTGATTTTAATCACAAGATTTTTTTTTTTGCCAATTGGACGTATGATGATGATTATTCTATTTAAAAGTGAAATTCTTTTTGTCCATGTATTTAATTCATTTAATTCAGTTTACGCTAAGTGAATTTCTTGTCTACCAACATGCATGTCTCATGTATTCATGCTTGTTTATTTATCACAAGTCTACTTTACTTGAAGGATGGCATATTGATCAAAGCATTTGTCGCATTTACTAGACATCTTAGTTCAAGTCTTGTTTGTGTCAAATTTAAGTTGTGGCAACGGTTCTTTTGCATAGAACTTGATATTTGGAGTGAAAACTGTAGCAGGTTTGGATAGGGTCTAGAAAGACGAGGTAGTGTATAATAGTCAATTCTGATTGATACTAAGTGGCAAGCAAATGCTAAGGACATCCCCAGCTTTGGTAGTGCTTTCATATACAAAATGTATGCCTAAGTAAAATATGACTGAATAAGATATTGAACAACAGTAAAACAAATACAGTCAAGCCTCATTAATCTGGACACCAATAATCTGGATGCTTCACCATCTGGACAACATTTCCAGAGGACAAAATTTTCGGATTGCCTTGCATATCCGATATGATAAGAGATATATATATCATATATATCTATATATGATAAGAGCGTTTCAGTAATCTGGACGCTTCATTTATCCGGACAATTTGCTTGGAAACAAGGTGTCCAGCTTAATGAGGCTCCACTGTATTGTATTAAGTTGACCCAGCTAAAGCATATACTTTGGAGCCTCATTAATCTTGATTGCATGAGTTTCATTCTTGAATAAATTGTCTGGATAAATGAAGCATCTGGGTTACTGAAATGTACATATAATGACCAACGCGGTTTGTTCTTGTAGATGGTGAAGTATCTGGATTATTGGTATCCGGAATAATGAGGCTCAACTGTAGCCTACTCATTTAGATGTACAACACTTAACTATTCAGCTGAAAGATGATCATTTTGTTTATTGTAGATGAGACAAGAATAACTGATACAAACATGTATTTCAGGCAAATTATTGATTAAAAATCAGCTCTTGGTAATGTTAGCCATTTTTAAAATCTGTTGTGTTTTATGTAAATTAGATGAATTGAAGATACAAAACATCCCTAAGAACTCGGACTAGACACAAAATTGTGTAAGAGCTATCCTTAGGACGACTGACACTAGTAGATGTGCTTTTTACCTCACCTGAGTAAAAGGCTTAAGTGAGCTTTTCGAATCAAAATTTGTCTGTGGTCTGTCATCATTGTTGTCATTGTTGTTGTTGTAAACTTTTCATATTTTCATCATCTTCTCCAAACCACTGGGCCAATTTCAACCAAACTTGGCACAAAGCATCTTTGGGTGAAGGGGATTCAAATTGTACAATTGAAGGGCCAGGCTGGTATCAAAAGGGAGATAATTGAGAAACATTAAAAAATGGGTGGGTGTCTTTGAAAATCTTATTCTCAAGAACCAAAAGACCAAAAATCACTAAATGTATGTGAATGCATCCTGATGGAGTGTAAATTGAAATTTGTCCAAATGGTGGCTGCTGGGGTCAAGATGGGGCCACAATGGGGATCCAATGTTTAACATAAAAGCAGATTTATATAGGAAAATATCTTTAAAAACCATCTCAAAACAATTAGTGGACAATATATGAGATTAATATGGTAGTATCATTTCATACAATGTAGTCTAGATTCAAAGTTCAAATTATTTGAAGTCGGGGTCAGGATGGGGTCACAATAGGAGTCCAAAGTTTAACATAGGTTTATAAAAAGAAATATCCTCCAAATCTTCCTCTCAAGAAAAGTTAATGCAAAAAAGTTAAGTTTGGTAATTGAAGATGACAGTTTAATCTTTGTCCAAACCTTTCTACAGTGACACATTGTTAATCCCATATTCCTGCTACTATGTGAAACAAAATGCTCAGGTGAGCGATGTGGCCCATAAGCCTCTTGTTTAATGGGTTTTTTTTTTTTTTAAACACTTCTTTTTTGGGGGGGGGTATTGTTTTTAGACAATTTTAACTAATATTTTTGCTAAATCGTTGTTAAAATTTACCCTTTTATTGTGATAACTGACCTTTATATATATATATATATATTTATGAATATGTAGGATTTGTCTTTGTATTGATTTTGTATTATTGCTTAAGATCAGTAAAGTGTATGTTAAAAATTTGATTTTCATTTGATGTTTAGTCTTGTGCAAAGCAAATGCCAATCAGTATTTTTCATACATAACGGGATAAAAAAAATATTGGTCAATGATAATTTTAAATTGAACAATTCAAGAATTATTATTCCCCCACCAGGAACCAGCCTACTGTCCATTTGTATAGCATGGGGTACTTCTTCATTTTATCTACTTGGGTAGTGTATCTCTTGCACAAGTTGCACTCCTTAATATGTTAAGAATACAGTACAAACATGACAAGATTTCTTGCTCATGCCATATCTGTAACTGTTTCTTATTATCTTAAAAGAAGATCATATATCCATGTGTTTTTTTGCTATGGCCAATGGTTGTATTATAACCATATAGACATAGTTCACATCTACATCCGGTCAATTGTCACATTATACAAGTGATACAAATTTCATCTGGGCTAAGTTACCTTGTAGTAAGATAGTATTTATCACAATTGTCAGTGTTGACCTACAGGTTGTCATGACCTTGAACCAAAGCCCTATCATAAGGGTCTAGTCTTTGGTGTATGTCTTATCACATTTTGTTAACAATCCTGAATTTCTGATTGTACCTGCATAACTGTTTTTCACATTTACACAATTGTTGTCCATAAGCTGAGGAAATGCTATGACCTATATATGCATGGTCATATCTACAAAGTCAAAAGTCTTGGGAGATAAGATTTCATACCATGACCAAAGGGTGTGCCATGACCTTGACAACTTGGTAAAGTTCAAAAGCATATCTGATTAGATCCTTGTCTGAGCCTTGAATCTTTAGAGGAGATATTCAACTGTTATAAGTATCATGACCTTGAAATATGAAATAAGGTCAAGGTCACAATAAATACATGCGGAGAATTCTTGCCTGTGCCTTAATTTTTTGTCATTCTCTTAAATTTGTTCTAGGTCAAAGGCACAGGAGAATTATTACCTGTGCCTTAATTTTTTGTGTTTTTCTGAATTTTTTTCAAGGTCAACTTGGTCCATTTCTCACAGTTATCCATCTTTGGTAAATAAAAAAAAGTTTTCATTTCAAAAAAAAAAAATCTCTTGGAGAAACCCCCCTGGTGTGGGACTATTAATTCACAGAATAATTTTTGTTTTGATTTTTCCACATTAAATAAACAAAGTGAGTCTATTTGATTAGGTAACAGTCACTTGCTGGTTTGATACTGCTACAAGATTATACAATGAATTGACTTATATTGTAAATTTATGAATGCTTCAGATAACGCAACATAATAAAGAAAATGTGTCCATATTATTCATTGTTATCTTTTCTTTGCATCTATCTCTGAAGAGTCAAATATAGATGTGTATAAGTTTCTTTCCTATCACATTAAGGCCCTTAATTATATAAAAACTTTGTTTTCCTTAAAGGATAATGCATAACACATTTGCATATTAGGGTTAGCAGATCTGTTTTCATTTTTAAAGTTGCTTTCTGAGACAGAAATCTTGGTCAGTTGGTTGTATTATACAATCAATCACTCTTAATAAGATCAACATGATGAAATGATGAGCTGAGACCTGACCCACAAGGTGACCTGACCTGAGTGAGGCCAACAGAGCAGAGAGAGTTCTTTAACATGCTATTTTACTGTCTCATCCTCAAGACAGGGACATCCAATCGCAGTGTGGCTTTGGACTAAACCCCAGACCATCCAATTAGAAGTACAACATACTAACCACAAGGCCCCTCTAAGACAGAGAGCAACTACTGATTAATTAGTATAAGTTTTAGAAAACATTTACACTATGTACAAACTTTCATTTTGTGAAACTGATGAATTCAAGTCACAAATGCATTCCAAGGAATATGTTCAAAAGTCAGTACGTAGGTACATACATATGTATGTGTGTATGTTTAAATGAAGTGTACAAACTGATGATAATATCAGCAAGTTATATTGTGTTTGATGGTGGAAGGCAATGATCTGAAAAGTATAATGCAACAAAGAAGAGATATTGTCAATGTTATTCTCAATGCTATTATATGTACCTACAGTAATGATCTACAACAATACCTTAACCCTTTCAACCCCAAGCATCAGAATGGTATGCTCTTTTCTTTGTCTTAGACCAGTCCATTTCGGTCTGTGGTGTTGAAAGGGTTAAAGAACATTGAATGTGAATCTGGAAAAAGTTGAAAAATCAATTTAAGATTCTAGGAAATTTATTGATTGATTTATATGAACAAAGATAAACATACTACTACACATTAATCTGCAAATAGTTGGAAATACAGGTATAATTCAACAGACGAAACATATATCATGAAATTAAACTGAACCTGACCAACAGTTTTTCATTTACTCATGTACACATGCAGTACCACCTTTTATCAGCACTGGAAAAAATCAACATTGGTGCAATCAACAGATTACTGAGGGATTATGATTTTTGCCATGTACAGTCAAAACCAGAAATTCTTTGCCCAGTGACAACTGATTTGCAGTATCCTACAGTATCTAAAACTGGTAGATATTACTATTATGCAGTTACAAAATGAAAACAATGAAGATCAATCATGCAGTCTGGGTTTTAATGTCCATTGAGTTACCGGTACATTGTATTTAAGATATTTCAACAATAAACAAACATACAGAGTATTGCTGATGCAATACAAGCCTCCTAATGGTTACCATGAATCCTTAAAAGTAGGTCAACAATAACAAAAGTCAAACTTGATCAGTAACTTGTCACTTTGAAGCTTTACAGCAAGTGTGATGTTAATACCTGCAAAGATGGCAGAGAAACATCTGGAAAACTAAAGTCTTGGACAGACAGTGGATACCTATACCCTACCCTCCACCCGCCCTGATTTCACCGGCTTGGGGACTAGATAACAAATAGCATGATCTATCCTGAGAATCATAGCAGTTACACAACATGCTGCACAACTTTGCACATCTCAAATTCACAAGAACCTCTAAAGAAAAACAAAAAGGCTAGCATATAAAATGCTATGTTTAATACTGACATTGAGATGAATTTTTATCTCAATTGAAATCTGACGCTGAATTACTTAAGTAAAATATTACATAAAAGTTTTGACAATACTTTTATTTCTAATCTATGAAATAATTTAACATCTCATTGAAATTTAAATAAAATTGTAATCAAATTCCAATTTATATATATTGTATACCTTTTGGGTCTCACAAAAATACTCGTAAACATGTCCCTGCAACTCACAATCTTCAAATCCCTTATTCTAAATTTATATGAGTATGTCAATGACATACTTTGTCATATTAAACCTGGCCTTTAAAATCTAGTAAATTCACAACTCATGCAGATATGCTTATCACTATATAACAGTGGAACCTCTCTTGAAAGACCACCTGTCCCAAATGACCACCTGTAACAAGAGACAACTTCAAGAGGAATATTTAATCTTTTAATTCTCGCAATTAAAACTTTTCTTGTAAGATATCTGTCTTGAAAAAGGTCCCTGAAGACAACTTTTATGGATTTAGCATATTATTTGTTCACTCTTTATACAACCCTATAATGAAGTCAGATACAAAATATTTTATATGATACATGTATATGCATACTTTTGGAAAATTAATATTTCACTCTTTCTGGTAGACATATATTCAGATGAAAAGAATAAAATACATTGAAAAAGAAATTTTAAATTTTGATTTTGAACAGTCTACGAAATTGCATTTAACAAAACATCATTTATGTCAAAGCCCTGTGTCGTGTACTGTACATATATAATATAGTGTGTAAATAAAGGGAGAGTAGCAGGTAAAACAGCTGTACATATAATTAACATAGAGTGGTTGTACTATTGGTATATAATGGGGACATCATGAAAGGATTAAGCTGTATACTTTTGTTTTTTAAATGATTCTTTAACCAAGTAATATATATTCTCACATATCAATACACAATTAATTTATAGGATGACAAAAGTCATGTAAACACTCAAATAGAGCTATACATGTGGGGCCTCCGTGGCCGAGTGGTTAGCATGTTCGACTTCGAGCCAAGGGGTCCGGGGTTCGATTCCTGCAGCACCATTCAACAGTTGGCTGTCCATCTTTCGGATGAGACAGTAAAAACCGAGGTCCCGTGTCACAGTAGGTGTTGGCACGTTAAAGAACCCTCCCTGCTCTATGACCAGCAGTGCCAAGCACAGGCAAAATTTGTAGCCCTTCACCGGCACACGGTGACGTCTCCATATGAGTGAAATATTCTTGAGTGGGACGTTAAACAACAACGCAACAACAACAACATAGTAATACATTTGTATTTGAATTATATTGACTCCAGTCTTATTTTGTTGGGACCATAAATATGATCTCAGAAAATTTGTGACATTGATCCAATGTAAATTTACTTAGGAATATGATCTTGCAGCAGTTGTGAATACACAGAAATTCTACAAAATTCCATGTACCAGGTTATAACGTAACATGATATGGGAACATACACTACTATTTTTTGTCTGTAGAGTATAATATTGAAAAATGAAGTGATTAAAGATGTTTTCTTAACATGCACATACAACCCAACATAAAACAGAAAATATGGTATGAATAGCAGAAATGAGAGTAATTCTCTTACATTCAGAGATTTGATGAAATGTATCACTTGATCAAATAGTATAAAAACAGAATGTGGGGTATGACTTTTATACTGTATATAGGTGAGGATAGTAGCATAAAATTATCAAAGAAATTGTCTGACATAAAATCAACAATTTTCAACTTAACTTCATTACATTAAAACCAATGTAGTAATTTTGAACTGGTGATAGAATGCTTTAAGTGTTTTAACACCCATAAATGAGGTACTGAGTAATACATGACAATTACTTTCACAGTGGGATAGATCATATTGGAAGCTGCCGCGGTGTTTAATCATTAGATAATTCTGAAGAAAAATAATAGTCTTTTACTCATGATTGGCGAGGACATTATGGGATGAATAGAGTTAACAGAAGGAAGACTAACATTTACTGAACACTTTGGTGAATTCTGAAAAGAAATATTAAGCATCAGTGCTTGTCTTACTACACTCCCAAATAGAAAAAAAAACTTCCAAAAAATATCTTCCAAAGTTTTGCTTAAAAATTACTGGTACACATGTAGCTAGCTAAGTTAGCCTTTGTTTAATTTTGTCTATGTTTCTGTTTAAATGTTTAAAGTTGGCTAAAATATTTCATTTTTGTCTAATTTTAAGGCCAATAGGTTTTTTTTGGTTGCCTCTTTTGCATTAGGATGATCAGATAAATCATCTGATGATATGTAATTAAAACTTGAACATTGGGAACCACAGGGGAGATGATTCAAAATGTGTTGGAAATTAACAGCTAGTATCGGTAGATGTAATGTAAGATAATCAAACATATATCTCTCATTTTGGTAACTGTTCATTCAACTAGTTGATAAAGACATCAACTGGCTAAAAAAACCTTGGTTGGCTAATTTTTTGGCGAAAAATTTCCTGGTCCAGAGTGAGCCCTAAAAATTATATTGAACTGATAACCCAGCATACACCTGTCGATTATTTTACTGTTTCCTTGAAGCGGAATGAATAGTATACAATTCTTTATACTTGGTGCAGCCATCAAAAAGTTCTGTTAAAGTTTTTATAAAGTAGGTCAATCATTAAGGTCAAGGTTAGAATGTCAACAAATTTTAGAAGGAGAAGAAATCCTGTCACATGGAATACATATGTTATATACAAAAATTGTATGGCCAGACATAAAAAATTGTGGCCATAGATAGATAAAACAACTACATGACCATAATCTTGGTATTTTACTGGGTAGTTTAAAACAAGATATATCAGTGATATTCTTATACCCATAACAGCATTTCAATATACATGTAATATTAACTTTAATGTCAAAAGACCAAGTGTCACATATGAGGACTTTTCATAAGAAATATACATGCTGTAATGTAATAATAAAAGCCCTGTGTGTAACCATAAGTAAGTGAGCGAAGAATGTGGACAATACAGACAGGCAACCAAAACCTCCTTGCCCTCCACCTTTGATTAGGTTATTGTTGGTTGTATAGTTGTTCAGCCTGCCGCTCAAGAATCTTTTACTCATATGGAGACATCACCGATGCTGAAAAAGTCTGACAAATTTGGCCTTTTTTTGGCACTTATGTCCATTGAGCAGTGAAGTTTCTTTGATAAGCTGACACCTACTGTGATACAGAACCTCAGTTTTTACTGTCTTATCAGAATGGCAGGGAATCTTTGATTAGAATGCCAGAAAATGATAGAATAAATGAGAAACTGTCCTAAGAATGCATATGTACATGTATATCCAAAAGATTTTGTGGCCTTACATTTGTTCGCAATCTTTTCGCTATTTTGCAGATAAAGGTAATAGCCCTATGTTGTATGGTGCATGATTATGTCAGGGTAGAATATTAAGCCATAAATATATTTTCACCAGTAAGTGCCCTCGCGCAATTATGAAAAATTCAATTTCTGGTAAATAAAACCAAACTTACAGTAGGCATACATGTACATAAAACAAAATGTTCCTACTGCTACAATGTTGACATTACGGGAATCGACACTTTTTTCAGAAGACTGGAAAAAAATCAGAATTACCGAGGTAACTACAATTTCTTTGTTAATGTGAAACAAAAGAGAAATGAAATTGTTACAAAAAATTGTATGATGCAAGCCTGCAATGCAGAGGCTATTAAACCATACTGCATCCACATTCTTATCAAATCAACATATCATTGTGTACAAACAACAAATCTGACTTCAAATCATGATTGTATAACTATGAAAAGCATGTCAAGTTTGTGACCTGATTAACTTTCATGAAAGTAACTCAAATGTAGGAATATTAACATTTGGTGACAAAAAAAATGATCAACTGCAAAATCAATGGTTGGACGAACAAGACTTGAACACTGAAGTTTTGTATGTCACAACTTTGTATCACAAGCATGGTCTCTTTTTCTCTCTGTTGCTATGGCACTCATGAGATAACCATGGTTACCATGAGTCATCACAGACTGATACATAATTCCTGCTCCCACAATTATGTATCCTGCACACAACATGTTCCCTCTTGCCTACAGATGAAAGTGATGGATCTTTCTGCTGTTAATGATTTGATGTAAAATGAGGTACTTGATTATGAATAGCCCTTTTATGTAGCTGGCCGTTGGGTGGACCGATGAGGTTTGCCGTAGAGTCCGTTTTGATGGGTACAATTCTATCACAAGGCTCTGTAATTGACAATCCCCTTAACACAAATGTTACACATTTCATCGAGTAAAATAGTGTATCACAGTTTGCCTTTATCACTCACCTAGAATGAAAAGAAAAGTATACA
Organism: Pinna nobilis; assembly: GCA_016161895.1. Taxonomy (NCBI): domain Eukaryota; kingdom Metazoa; phylum Mollusca; class Bivalvia; order Pterioida; family Pinnidae; genus Pinna; species Pinna nobilis. The sequence continues at coordinate 17,094 of JACSZP010028768.1, forward strand.
GTCATCAAATATAAAAGCAATTTACCCTGGTGGAAAATATCACGTTTCTTACAGTATAATAGGTAGTTATAAGGTACAGACATGTGAAATGTAAGAGCCCTATCCTCTACAGTGTTGAATCTAGAGAAACATTGCATGGCTATAGCCATGCCCCTTTTCTGAAACACCATACCCCTTTTTCTCATTGCCATGCCCTTTCCAGTACCAAATATAAGATCATAGGTCTTATAGAGTGAACAAGAAAGAAATCATTTTAATTATTCTTTATTTTAAGAAAATTGTGTTCTATTATCATTAAATGAACAGTATTTTGAATGAGTATGTGGAGGATATATAGGCACACATTGGTGTGCAGGTGCCTGTGAGACCAATCTTTATGTGTCTAAAGTGCTCTTTTACACATGGAATTGTGTGACCTTTTCAATTCCTAGATTTGCCTATACTCAGCACTTATGACTGTAGAGCAGGGGGTTCTTTAACTTGCCAGCACCTACTTTGACACAGGACCTCAGTTTTACTGTCTCATCTGAAAGACAGGGACAGAGACAGCCAACAGCGGCATGGCTTGGGCTTGAACCCCAGACCTGAATATCAGAAGCCGAAGATACTAACCACTTGGCCATGGCAGCCCCTCTGAACATCTCACTGCTACCTTTGTTTATAGTCAAGATAATTTTGATGAAAGTTTAGTGCAATGAACAGACCCATAGATAAACCACAGATAAGAGATTCATCCAGTATAACACCCCCCTTCAAATTTCTATTAAAGTGGACGTACAATAAAAAAAAAATACAACCTGTACAGATAAATATACAGAAAATATATTTCACAGATGTTCTGATAGTGTTAGCCATAACTTCTTTTTCTATGTAGAGAGTGAGTTATGCACAATTTGCTTACCAAGTGACAACAACCAATGCTACTTCACTTGTACATCATCGTCGATTCTCTTTCTTTTGGATTCACAACTGAAAATACATGGATCATTTTTATCAAATATCATATTTATATATGTGAATAATATACTGTCTAGTTGTTTAATTTCACAGGGTAAAATTTTCGCTATAGTGCAGGTGGACCTCGTTGTTGATAAACATCACACTATACATGTTCACCAATAATAATCAAGTCTGAATACGAGTTATTACCATTAGCAGAACTCTTCAGATTTAAGGTGCGTTTAGCCTAAGTATCGGGACAACATGTTTACAAACACTCAGAGTAGACGACTATTACAATAACTGACGATCAAGTTCAATAGTTTAAACTATATATTTGAGGTAAATTTATTCCAATGGTAAAAAGAATTAACTCATTAGAGTGTGTGAGGGCCTAATTTTCAACTTGATGAACGACTAAGTCACTCTGAATATTCGCTGCAGAATGATAAGTCCCACACGCCTAGCTGAAATTAGCTGATTTTTGCACGTATTTTCAAACTCCGGTAATTAGAAAATTGATATTTTTGTCCTTTCTACTATCACTACTACATTTAATTGCAAAACATCGTCAACTAGAACATGTTTAGTTTCATTAAATGTTGTTGATTCATACATGCATGGCCTTGTTAACACATGGTTTTATTGACACGTCACTCTGAATGTCCTAAAAGTATTGTGTTGTCTCGCGAGACTTGTTTCTTTTCTAACGTTATGTGTACAAGAGTTCCCAAAGAGCAGTAACTCTGTCATGATGGTAATTAGGTCTATTTATACGACCACACCACACAAATATACTTCCCACCATAAAAAATCAGCATTTCTACATTAAACTTAACAACACCACAAACTGTTATGGACTGGTCCATAACAATAGCAAAGAGGATAACAACTTTTATAATTGGGGTTGGAGGGGGTTCAATACCTTCCAAATCCCTGTAATAACTTCATTTCTTCTTGCATCTGTTTGGTTTCTGCAATGTATTTTTCTAAATCACCGATTGAGGTCTGTGGAAGGACATTGGGCAGGAATTTAGCAAACAGCTCTGGTTTCAGCTTGGAATATTCTGTAAGTAAGAAAAAATATAGAGTAATCAAAGAAAACAAAGCCCATCTTAAAGGAGTTTTCCTAACATTGGTATGATATGGTATGGTTATTTAACCTCCCACTCAAGAATATTTCACTCATATGGAGACATCACCATGTGCTGATGAAGGGCTAAAAAATTTGCCTATGCTCGTCACTGCTGGCTGTAGAGCAGGGAGGGTTCTTTAACGTGCCAACACCTACTGTGACACAGGACCTCAGTTTTTACTGTCTCATCCGAAGACAGGGACGACCAACTGCGGGGTAGCACTATGCGGCTCAAACCCAGATCTTTTGATTCGCAGTCGAACACGCTAACCACTCGGCCACGGAGGCCCGTCCTGACATTGGTACAAAAATCTTAGAACAGTTCCAATGCCAGAGGCCAGAAATTCAGCCTGTGCTCATCACTTTCGGCCATACAGCAGGGAGGATTCTTGTATGTGCTGACACCTACTGTGACACGGAACCTCGATTTTTATTGTCTCATCAAAAGGACAGGAAAATTCAGCTGAATACCTGGCACAGATTCGAACCCAAGACCTCATGATAAGAAGGCAAACGTTGGCTTTCTCTCTGACACAGAACCATGACTAGTTCTTCCAACGACATATTCAGTATGTGTATGATGTGCATATTAATTTTGTTATATTTCTTCAGAATTCTTAATATCAAAGACAAGTGAAGCAAAAGTCAAATGCAACAAAATGAAAGGAGCCAAAATAATGCATCCACACTTACTGACAAATTGTACAAGTACGTACCTGGATTTACGGAGTGTATATTTTTGACAGTGTTAGCCATTGTTGGTGGTGGAATTGCAAAAGGTTTGGAATTGGCCTCCTCTAATAATGCTGGAAGGAAAGGGAAGATGAGATGACATAAAAAAAGACATAGAGTAATCAAAGATTATAAGATGGCATAAAAGAAAACATAGAGTAATCAAAGATTATAAGATGGCATAAAAGAAAACAAAGAGGGATCACAGATTAAAATGTTCACCTCCACGGATTTTTCCTAGCATTTAGGTTAAAGAACTTGACTCAAGCAAAAACTAAGGGCAAACTAAGCGTCAAGGGCAAACATCTGAAACTAGACTCTGTTTTTATGCATTGTACATGTAAATCTTGGAGTAATACAAGTTTTATTGATGGGCAACTTATTTGCTGTTTTATTCAAGTCAGCTGACACTGTGTTCACTCAGCAAAGACAACTAATGTTTGTTTCAGAATGTCTCTCAAGATAAACATTAATTTCACTGTTGATTCTGGTTTGATTTTTACTTGAAATTTATATGTAATAAAATGGAGCAAAGTGTAGATCTGTCCTATCTCAATAATGTAGAAACAACAATCAAGCTAAAAAAAAAAAAAGTATCTAGCCTACACACAGGCCAAAATCAGCCATGTAGATTTTACAAGAAAATGTCACATATGGAAAAATACAAATTTGCATATAAAGCAGTACATTGTACTTACACAATACAAGTTCTATATGTTGATCTAAAATATGT
>JACSZP010028769.1:0-13009 GCA_016161895.1 Pinna nobilis
TTGCCAATTAGCTTCAAACAGTTAAGCATTAATAACAGTTGTATAAAAACACATTTTGATGCAAATAGGGACTCAATAAATCGTGATTGACTGAATACGAGCAAGCATAGAAATCTCATCTTTCAAAAGAGCGTTCGGAACACCTTGGTAAATAAGTTTATGTTAACAATGAAAGGCACCGATAGTCACTTCCGTCGCAAACGACGAATCAATAGAGAGAATAGGAAGTTACCAGTCTCTGTGTTATATACATCTCTGAAACTGTACAAGGATAGGACAAATAACGGTGTAAATATCCTCGAAAATCATGTCAAATTCCCCAAACAGCTTTTAATTAGCTTTGTCACTAGGCTCCACTGACTGTCTAGTGCAGTTGATGTAATAATATTTGCAGAATTTTGAAATACAATGACTGATTAATAATTGTCCTTTGAAAGTAAAACAGTATACTGGGTATATGTGTTTTTTAGAACTGATATCTACTGATACAATTCAATTGCATCACAATAGACAAAAAGCAAAACTTTAAAAATATCACTATTTTGAACTGTTTAGTAACTGCTTTCGTTTGGTAACTACTTCAAGGCTAGTAAGGTTTGGGATTCAATCATTGATTATTTTCTTATGCTATTGTTTACTAGAGCTGAAACGAATGGCAGATTTTGATATTCATTTGGTGTATTGGAATATTTGGGCGTTAATGTCAACAATCGTTAAAATTAATGAAGCAGTGCCTGTTAGAATTCCTTCGCAAGTGTTCATAGTTTTATTAGGAAAAATTTCGGCTCGGTCAACTGACTGAGTAGGCCTAGTAGTAGTAGTTGTAAGACCAAAATGGAGTCATTTTGTCGATATGAATTATTGAGCAAAATAGTGTTGAATTTAACCAATAAGTTTTTCAAATAGCTTGAAAATATTTTGATATGACACCAAATTATGGCAGCCAGAATATTCCATCTCTGTAGTACAGTGTTTTCCCATCGTTTTATTTGAACAGGCTTGAAAATGAATTGAACAGGCCAAGAACAGGGATGTTGGGGGTTTCTCCCCTCTAAAAGATGTTCAATCTTAGATTTGAACCGGCCAGAAAATAGCTTGAAACAGTCAATTTGGCCGGCAGCCGGTTCTGAGGGAAAACACTGGTAGTATATCAATGTGATTAGCTTCATTTTGAGACATTTTTTTAAGGCACTCGGTCATAGAATTTGTTATGGAGTTCAACAAAAAGCAAGTCAGTTGTGCTTTAAATATTCAAGGTTCAGCTAGGTTCTTTTGGGTTGTACATTGAGAACAGTTGGCACTTGTAGTTGCATACAGGTACATTCAGTGCATGATTTCTCCATAGAGATCCAAATTAGCACCAGATCCTGCAGCCAATTTTGCTGCACAAATGAATGACCTTTAATGGCTTTATGCTATTTGTTAAAATCTTTTGATGCAATAAAACCTAGATGCTAATATATCACTGAATGATTTGAGATAACTAAAGAATCATACTCCTTTCACTAGTCTGTCATGTTACCATATTATATTGGTATCATTGATAGCCTGCCTAATATCGATCACAAGTTTGCTCGAAAATAATAATGGTGCAATTTAATGGTTATATTCTTGTTTATTACAGAAAGAAAACATTACAGAAATGGCAGATGACCTTGATGTAGAGGCAATGCTAGAGGCCCCATACAGAAAAGAGGTAGGAGTTTTCCTAACTAAGTAAAGAACTATTAGCTCAATAAGTCATGGACTTACATCTGTAGCACTAAAGTTTGAAACAAATGCTGGAAAATGCCAAATATTTTAGCATAATAATGAGTTCAGGGTGTTGAACCTACATTTCTTTTGAATTTCATTTGATGAAAGAAATAATGAAGATATTTTTCAGATGTTGATTCATGAAGTGTTTCTGGTGTGGAAGTACCTGTGATCAAAACTTTCCATGGACTAGACAGGTTACCATTTAAATAGTATGAAATGAGTCCTTCAATTTAACCCTTTTACCCATATCTCTATAATTACTTTTTGTTTTAACTATGCCCTCATCAGCCTATGTTATTTCTTTGGTCGATAGGCATTATGACATCCTTTGAACTGTGGTCACAAATGGCCAGAATTCTTATGGTGGTAACTTTATGTCGCTTTTTAAAGAGATAATACCAATATTTATACAAATCTGAGACTTGAGTTGTATCTTATATTTGAACCAAGGTACATGTAGTCTCGTCAGGGTTCAAATCAATTTGTTCACATTGACTTGGATTTTTGTCCGTGCCATAAATCCATCAGGTAAATTTGATGGGAGATTATATTTCATTTTTAATCATATTAATGATATATCCAATCATTTTGAAATTGGTGTTTTATCATTATTTTTCAAGTAATATCCTTATGAAGTCTGAATCATAGTAAATCAATCTCAGCTTATTTGAGCTGTTAGTCAAATTGGCATTTTGACCTACATTACTTTTTATAGTCACATCTCGACACTGGAGTTGCAGTATGTGTATAGATCTTATTTTTGCACTGTTTTGTGCTATTCAAGTGTAAGGATCCCAGCAGTTATCAAGTGTCAAGCATAGAATTTCATTTCAAATACCCTGGAGTAAGCCAGAATTGATAACTAGTATGTCTCTTGTAAATTATGATTATGACCAATTAGCTGATCCCTAGCTTTTTCAACACCCGGAAGTATTAAGATGACACTAAAATTACATCTCTTCCCACTAGTAGTGTTGTGACCTTGTCCAACAGTTGATGCACTACTTGTTTATCTTCATCTTGTTACTGCACCCTTGTCAATATATATTTTTTTTAATTTTCCTAAATGGTTATTTGTCGAATAACAAAAGTTTGTTTGGTTTCATCCGTAGATATCCATTGTACTGCTTCATGTGTACAACAGTGACATTCCTCTAGCAAGCCAAAGGTACTGAGGGGTTCATACCAACTTGGAACTTCAGTTACATTACAATAACTTCAAACACAGAAAATTTTGTTCATAATTTTGTTTTCTATTCATAGAAGTTTTTATATGAGAAACATATTGCATTAACTTTTTTTTTCTGGTTTCGAAACATGCACAATAATTGAAACTTCTGTTGCATGAACTTGCACATGCAGTAATTAAATTGATAAAGAAGAATTATATTTGTAAAAAATACTAAACAAAATCAAACAGTAAGCTAAGAGTTTTGGAGAATCTTTTGAAATGTTAATTGTTCAATTAAACACGAAATCAAGGATAAACCACAAAAAAGATACTGAAAATTTGTCCATCCATCTCATCGTAGGGTTGGGCAAGCTGAAAATGGACAGCCAGAGAGTGAAGAAATAGCCAAGCAGGAGAGATTCCAAGACCCTTGATTGACATAAAAAGTGATGATGTCCTAATCTAATTTTGTAGCATGAGTGAATGGTGTATGAGTGCAGAATTCTGAGTCAGCACCAATATGCATTTCTTGTATTTACAGTGTTGATCTTTTTGAAATGTTTTGAACATTTTTGATCGATAAGAAAATGACCTGACCAAAAAAAAATCAACACAACAGGAAATGCATATATGCATAATATTCTTTGACAGTTTGGTATGTTGTTTTTTTTTTTTAAATATCAATTGACTCCTGAGAACCAGATTTTTTGCTCTTTTTTTTCAATCAAAACTTATGGAAGTGAAGGCCATGTGTTTGCCATGGATACACTTGTTGAAAATGAACTGTTGAAATAGTGTCTCTTTGTTATATAGGCCTATTCCCAGATACTAAGTGATAGGATCGACAGGTATCAAAGTTGGCAATCCCTTGCATTAGCATTTGCATATACATTGACAAGGTAAAATTGTCAATTGTGCAGCAAAATTTAGTTGAATTCCATAAGTTTCAGTCACAGTTAAAAGATTTAGATTGTTTCCATAACTTTAGCAGATTGTTGAGCGCATGTCTTCAATTTCAACAGGCTTGTATTACGCTACATCACTAACTGTGATATCGCACAAAACCATGTGCTACAAACACAGAAAAGTATTCTGTAATCTTTGCCAGTGCCTCATGATTCTATTCTGGTGTGAAATCATGGGCTTTTCTTCATTTTCTTGTATTCATAATTTTTTATAGCTGGTACACACCTTCTGGACACAGTCTGATGAATTTGGCTGGGTGATGTTTTACAACATATAATTTCTGATAGACCTCTTGTGCAGTTTGCAGAATAGCAGTATCTTGCTATTTCTGTCACACATTTTGATGCTCTATTTTGGCATTTTTCTTCATTTTGGCGTTCATTGTAGATTTCACCTATAGGTAAATTTTTAAGAGAACAATTTAAATCTGGGAAAATGGGTTCACTCCAAGAGTCAATATTTGCTGTATATTTCTGATGCTGTCAAATTGCAATTATTGATTATATGGTGCTATAACCATCGTCACAAGTGTGAACTGTAGTGTGAGTGTGATCTTTGTTTTTCAGCAACATGTGATTGGTTAAGAGTATCAGGTAATTAATAAAGCTGTTCATGATTCGCATGGTGTAGTGTGATGAATAGTATAACAATAATCATCAGAACTAATGTCATCTTTTCAATTTTTCTTCCTTTATTTTACCTGCTGTGCCATTACTGATTTCCTGTATTTGCTTGGAACCAACAGGATGACGGAAGAGGTGACGCATCCACAGATCGAGAGAGAAGGTCAGTTCAATTAGAGTTTGTACACACAAAATGTTTTATAATTTCTGTCATTGTATATTCCTTATACAACCCCTCAGCTTTTTAGACTGATATTTGTAAGTCGGAACGGTTACCTAAATCTCCCCTAGCTGCACAATGATTACAGTTTATACTGCTGTTGTGTACAAAGGTTGCAAGTTAGATTTGCTTCATAGGTCCTACAAATCTTGGGTTATCTTTACAGCGTCAGAGTTTAGTAAAATACAGTGCATATGAATTAAACTTGATATGGCATTAACAAAAATGCTTTTCATAAAGGTTACAGATACCTGCAAGGTCTGTATCCAAAGTTGAGATGCATTATTGTATTTGATGATCTGGTCACTTTCTACCATAGGATTTTTTTTTCTTTTGCTAGTCACCTAAATAAGGAATGTAATTGGGTCAAATACCATCTAGCCAGTGACTCCCATTTTAGTAAAGGTTGCCCCTCAATGTGCATAAGAAATCTTACAATTTTAGTGTTATACAATCTAGAATTGTAGATCATTCTTGTTATCAAGAACTTTAACTGTGTTAAATGTGGTATTGTTTATTCATGTATGCAATTATGAACACTGTCTAAATGTTATTCACTGGTGAGATGATAGAGTGCCCACATTATCCAAGGTCTTGTTATATTTCTCCTCAATAATTTTTGCTGATGTAAAAAGGGGATCCTTTGTGCTGAACATAGTTGCTTTTTCACTGAATCTTTAAAAACAAGTTCTGAATTTCAGGAAGAAGTTTGTGATTACAAGCAACTAACAGTATCAAAAATCATTTTCCTTCTGGCTTTTGAGTTGTGTAGGCTGAATGATAATAAATAATTCAGACAAATTTTTGGCACATCTAAGCAATTTTGATTGAATTGCAGGCTAGAGCCCTGGTTCTGCAGGAAGATCTGTCCATAAAACAAATACCCAGGATTTTTTTTGCTTTCTTTCAGGTCAAATTTTTTCTTGAATTTCCGAGAAATATTCAACAATGATTTCTGATGACGGCATAACATATGACAGCTGTTGACAGAAAACAAGACTTGCCAATAACTATATTAAATATTGAGAAGAGTCTCTTTAAATCTTGACAGTATTCAATGTCGACCATATATTTTTTCTGTACCAGTAACCATTGCATTGTAGGCACAGCACATTTTTACTCTTGGGGACACACAGAAGTTTTCTTAGATTTCCACGATCCAGTAAAACTGAAAGTGAAACTAATTGATGAATTCTATATGTTGAATATAGGTTACATGATTTGGGCCCTATAAGTGAGAGATCGTTTTGACACGATTAAGATGTTGCTAATTGTCACATAAAGCCAGGTATGTGAGATGAGGTGAAATGTGTCACATGATTAACAAAATGGAGAATCTTTACATGAAGGGGTTCTGTTTGTAGGAATTGTGAAAAAATTATTCAAACATACATAGGTATGAATCAAGAAATCTGTTGCTTGTGCATCATTGTGAGTAAACATGCAAGTCCATTATTTGTAAGCAACATGAATGTGGATACACAATATCCAAGTTTTTGATATGACAGGCATTTTATGAAGCATACAGAACGTATTCACAAAAAAATTTAAATATTCTTTCTTTTTTTTTTTGGTGAAATCTTTGTCTGAAGCTTAAATCATCTGCTAGTTTTCAAAATTGTTTGCATTCACTAAATGATACTGTTTCCATACAATTGTCATCTAGTGACTTAAATGTCACAATATTAATACCCGGTATCTTATTTAAATGGAGTATGAATTGGAGTACTCTAGACAAGTATTAAAGAAAATAGATTGAGTAAAGAGATTCATTACAAACTGAAATTGCTGCAATAAAGGCTCTACTACAATTTTGTTTTTTCTTTGTTGTAGGAAAAGAAGGAGCAGGAGTAGAGATAGAAGGAGTAGAAGTCGGGATAGAGAGAGGAAAAGGTAATTACTCATGTACCTTTTTGATTCTTTGTGAAATCTAAATGTTTATTATTCCTATTGCTAAGTAGTTAGCAATTTGATTATTATTTATGTATTTTAGCTAGATTTGGTAACTCCCATTATTTACAGAAAAAAATCAGTATGATATGGTAATGTGGGTGTCCAATAAGTACAGTGGTTAGCACACTTGCTTCTCACCAATGCAAGCAACCTGGATTCAATTCTTGGATTTCATAGAGGAGTAAATGAGATAGTAGGGTTGTTGCCAATTTTGACCTGGGTTTTCTTCTTATACTCTGGTTTCTTCCCACAACAAGTTACCCCCCCCCACCACACACACACACACACACAAATTCCAGGGCCAATGAGAGACATTGATACAAGTTATCATAACTTGTTTGTCAATTGTCTTAAAATAAATAATGTTTCAACTCTTTAAACAAACTTAAACCGCAGTACAATAGTCCATTCTTGACGGGTTAAACTGCATTTTTTATTAAGATATATTCATGCTGTTTTATAGGGACATAGTTGGACAGTTTATGTTATACTCTGTGTTTTTAAACGACAATTGTTAAAGTCGATGTATTTCAAAATTCTGCGAATATTATTACATAACTGCTCTAGACAGTCAGCGGAGCCTAGCGACAAAGCTATTTAAAAGCTGTTTGGGGTATTTGACATGTTTTTCGAGGAGATTTACACCATTATGTGTCCTATCCTTGTACAGTTGTAGTGAAAACAGGGTATAAATGTCCAGTTCCTACTGTCTTATATGGATTTCCAGAAGTCTTCAAATAAAGTCATGGCCGAGTGGTTAGCATGTTCGACTTCGAGCCAAGGGGTCCAGGGTTTGATTCACGCAGCGCCACTCCACGGTTGGCCGTCCCTGTCTTTCGGATGAGACAGTAAAAACCAAGGTCCCGTGTCACAGTAGGTGTTGGCATGTTAAAGAACCCTCCCTGCTCTACAGCGAGCAGGGCCGAGCACAGGCACACGGTGGCGTCTCCATATGAGTGAAATATTCTTGAGTGGGATGTTAAACAACAAAGCACCAACGACAACAACTTCAAATAAAGATTCAGACAACTGTTCCAATGCAGCTTATGTCCAGCTTGGATGATAAATTAATTTGTAAAACAACAAGGGTTATAAATGAGAAATTATACTCCTCATGGTTCACTTGTTTATATCGATGTTTATTTTCTTCTTTTCAGAAGTAGAAGTAAAGACCGTGAACGAAGGAGGGATCGAGGTGATAGAGACAGAGACCGTGATAGAGATCGTGAAAGAGAAAGGGAAAGGCGTAGAGAAAGAAGTAGAGAACAATCAAGGCGGAGTCGAAGTAGAGAAAAACGTGAAAGAAAAAGAAGCCGATCAAGGGAAAGGAAAAGGAGTCGATCAAGAGAGAGGGAGAGGAGCAGGGAAAGAAGAAGAAGCTCAAGTAAAAGTCCCTTCAGATTCACAAGGTATGTTTTTGAAGATGCCTGTTTATGAAACATTTTAAATAGTTATAATGGTTTTGCAGTAGATCGCTCACCTCTTACCTGGAGAGTAAGGGGTTGGAGTTCCAGCAGTGACATGACTTGTTTTCCCGTCATTTTGCATGAGATAGTAATTATCAAAATCCTGTGCCTGTGCAAAGGATTGGTTTTGCACATTAAAGATTCATCACTGCATTGTACAACATCCCTAGCATATGTCAAAATTTCTACAGTATTCATCAGCATGGTGCTGCCACAGTAGAGGTGAAATAATGTTGAAAGTGGTCTAAAACACATAGAAAGCAAACTAAAGCAAATTTATATTGATCAGTCAGTAATGCTCAAGAAATTGTTGTTATGACTGTCAACGCTTGTCAGTCCTTTGTCATGAAATATTTGCCTTTCTGTGCCCCTTGAAACAAAGCTTTAGTGGTATATAGTTTTTGGTCTGTCCTTCTTTATGTTTGTTAGCAAAAACTTAAACATTAGCAATAACTTCTGATTGGTAAGTGATAGGGCCTTCATATTTTGTATGTGTATTTCTTGTAACAAGAACTTTGAACACTGAATGTAAAATTGTGAAATGATTTGATGTGAATGCTTGTAATCAAGTGGAGCATTAATTTTGATAGTTCATATTGAAATATGATTGTGTACCATTTGTTGTAAATGAATAAGCAGTGCAGTAGGCTGTCAGTATTCTAATCTATCAGTTAGATTCATTAGAATGTCTTGCTTTTACAGGCAACCAGGACCAGATTTGACACCAGAGGAACGAGATGCTAGAACTGTCTTCTGTATGCAGTTGTCAGCTAGAATCAGGCCCAGAGACCTTGAGGAATTTTTCTCTTCCGTTGGGAAAGTAAGTTTTGATGCTGTATATTGTGACTGCTGCTGTGAATGTTTGAGATTTTTTTTTGTGCCACACTGAGTTAATAGATCTTCCACTCAGCTTTCATTAGTTTAATTGCTCTCATGATAATGAGACCAGTGCTTGCTCTTTGAGCAGTAGAGGCATATTTAGTTCTGGTTGTAACAAACTTGAGTTATTCATTTGCTAAAACCCAAAGCATGAGAATGGGATTTGTGTTGTAATCCTTAAGCCAGGTCTCCCAGTAGGTGTTAGAATGTTAAGATCCCTTGCTTCTCAATGACCCTGTGATGAAGAGCAAATATTTGAATCTCTACATTGGTATTCGATATCAGCGACAGATTCTGAAGAGGGGCATTAAAAAACCATAAAAAAACAAGATAGAATTTACTAGTTGAAAGTGTAATCTGTGGATACCTGTCCTAAAGGCTGGGATGTTGAGGGTTCAAGTCCCAGCTGCCCTTTAGAAGAGACAGTGAAATCCAAGGTTCTGTGTCATGGTTATTTGCACTTCAAAGATTCCGCACTGCATGATGACCATGAGTACAGAGCTTAAACCAATAGTTAAAGCCCTTCACGAGCTTATTGTGTTTGGTAAAAGTATTTGAATTTTAAGTGGGAGTTTAAACATCAGTAAATAAAAAAAAAATGATATCTCTGAATTGTTCAATGTTAAACACATAGAACTTCCTTGTACAGTCAACTCGACATTTAACAACGTTGAAGTGGGCAAGATATTTATCTCGTTATAGCCAATCTTCAGTATTAAAATATGTGGCCGAGTGGTTAGCGCGTTCGACTTCGAATCAAAGGTTGGCCATCCCTGTCTTTCTGATGAGACAGTAAAAACAGAGGTCCCATGTCACAGTAGGTGTTCGCATGTTAAAGAACCCTCCCTGCTGTACGGCCATAAGAGCCAAGCATACGCAAACTTTGTTGACCTTCACTGGCACACAGTGAAGTCTCCATATGAGTGAAATATTCTTGATTTTTACATTAAATAACAATGCAACAACAACGTTATTGGAAATTACAAAGTAATGCATGGAAAGTGCGCTAGGAATAGAAATCTTTTTTGTAATAACTGGTACCTTGTTACATGTGATCTCGTTATTTGCAGAGTTGACTGTATTTATCACAACTTGTAGAACTACCTGTAACCAATACATTTTGTACTTGAAGGTTCGTGATGTGAGGCTGATCATGGATAACAAGACAAGAAGATCCAAAGGTATCTCATATGTAGAATTCCAAGACACAGATTCAGTGCCACTTGCAATAGGACTTACAAATCAAAAATTACTTGGTGTTCCCATAATTGTTCAGCCATCTCAGGCAGAGAAAAATAGACTTGCAAATACAGGAAGCATATTACAAAAAGGAACTTTAGGGCCAATGAGATTGTATGTGGGTTCTTTGCACTTCAATATCACAGAGGATATGTTGCGTGGAATATTTGAGCCATTTGGAAAGGTAAGCACTTATGTTTTATTGGAATCTGACCCAAATAGTTCATACCCTACAAATTAAATTCTCTTTGTTTCCAATCTGTACCCGACAATTTGTAAAATTAGCTAATTTTGTATGTAATGTTTTGTAAAGACATTTTCTGATGTAAAGATTTGTAGTCCCATAAACTTTTACCTGCAAGATGACAAATATCTGTAGCATCAGTTGGATCACTGTCATCTTATAAAGAATCAGAAAAGAGTTACTAGGGCCAGTGATTTTCCGTTTCAAATTTGTCTCGTTTCCGTTTCAAGATTTGGTGAATTCCGTTTTTTACCCGTTTCAGTCAATGAAAACTAAAATTCCGTCATTCAGATAAAATGAATTTAATGATACACACTCATAATGGTACTTTCATTAGTCTGCCATACTATCTAAGTTATCTATCTAAAGAGGTGAGCAAAAATAAACAAAATTTATACCGAACAGTGTGTGTATTGCATATCGGAATTATCCTTGCCTTAGACAATCTCGCTGTCATTCGATGTAAACGGCCATGTGCTCATCATGTTTGATGTTATTACCGAAAACAAGCCCCAAGCAGTATGTTGCAAAAAATTGTCTGTGGAGATTTATGTAGTGAAATCACAATATTTAGCTTAAAGTACAATGTTTGTTTGGTAATTCGTGAGAGTATATCGAAGAATAATCTTAGCAGTCTATGAATACTATTTTTATTTGAGATGACTTCAGACGTAAGGGCAACGATGAATATTAGGACAATAGAAGTCAGTAAACCCCATCTTTTCGATCAGGTGTGCCGTGCTGTAGGCTATGTCCAACATAATAATGAGGGTTAAATACAATAAACAGTGCAAACTAAGTGTAGAAAATGTGTTTATAAAGTAAGAAATGGAGCTTATAACAAACACTGAAACAGAAGTAGAATAAGTTACCAATTTTGTGCTGTGTTTTGATATTTTATAAGATTTTTCAGAAACGTAAATTCCGTTTCAGATTGCCGATTCCGCGATTCCGTCCGCGATTCTGCAATCGCGGAAAATCACTGGCCCTAAGTTACACTGATGAAATAATTGATAATTTGTAGTACATAACAAATTTAAGGCAAAATGTTAATGATAGTTTCCATCCTTATAGTTCCTATGATGATTCAACGCTTTTCTGTTTTATTGAATTCTGAACTCTATTGCTTTGAAGCACTAATGATTGCAAATTTGTTACTAATGTATGTATGTTGCTCCAAGATAGAGGTCAAGGGTTCAAGTTGCGGAGTGACACAATTTATTTCCTGTCCTTCAAACCGGTCTAATTAAGCATCATGTTTAGAATTGACTTGGAATATAGATATCTTATAGTAAGTTATACTGTGTAGTTCTTAGCATAACTCAAATTTCCTGAAGTCTTGTGTCAGTTTGATGCAGTTCGGATATGACTTGAAAAAAAAAAGTTGAAAGTTGCATGAAAGGCTAATACAGCAACAACATTGATGTTACAGAGTTTTTTTTGTTACCAGTTATTATATTTAGATTGGTAAAATGTTTTTCATTTCATAATGTTAATGATGTAGTTTTTTTTTATACCGTTTTTCTGTCTTGACAGATTGATGATATAAAGCTTATAAGAGATCACGAAACGAATCGATCACAAGGATATGGATTCATATCGGTAAGAAGTCTTCTTTAATATTATTTTAATTTCTGTCTTTAACTTGCTTAAACCCTACATGTACTATTCATTCATTTAAAGTAGTACAAAATACATTTTAAGAATGGAATGTGCCAGTGGAGGTCCTACATCACAATAAGTGTCAAATTGTTAAAGAACTCTCACTGCTTAAAAGTCATAAGTGCCTAGCATAGATCCCAATTTGAAGCCTTCCCAAGGCATGTTGTAAAAAACTCTTCCAAAGCATTTGTTAAAATTTCCATATGAGTGAAAGATTCTTGAGCAGGACATTAATCAGCAGTAAAAACCAAAATTGAAGGTCAGGCTATTCTTGGTAGACATATTGGTAAATATTTGATTTTTTTAATATTTTATAATAATTTATATGTGAATAAAACCATATGTTTTCTTACCAGCAAAATTCAAAGCTGTATGTTGAGTCGCATTTCTCATGATGGTTTTATGTGTATTTTACAGTTTCATGATGCAGAAGATGCTAAGAAAGCCCTCGAGCAGCTTAACGGTTTTGAATTGGCAGGGCGGCCAATGAAGGTTGGTCATGTGACAGAAAGGCAAGGAGAAATTCAGGGTGCCTCTATGTTAGATAGTGATGAGATGGACCGTGCAGGAATAGACCTGGGAGCGACAGGCAGATTACAGCTTATGGCCAAATTAGCAGAAGGTAATGTACAATGATAGCAGGATTAAAATTCTGTATCCAGTTAAGCAAGTGTAGTAGGCAAATACAGTGGAATTTGTATAAACCGGCCTTTGTTGAATCCGGATTCTTGTCCATACCGGCGAAATCATTTGGTCCCGGCATTTTCCTTCTTATTTATTAGTATGTAAACTCTGTATAATACGGATTCTGTCTATTCTGAAAACTGG
>JACSZP010028771.1:0-11188 GCA_016161895.1 Pinna nobilis
GTGTCTCCCTATGTCAATGAAAAACCTCCCCATGGATAATTTTTCAAGGTTTGCAAGCTTACTGCCTCATCATCTCTCCGTTGAGGTTGATTGTACTTATTCTTAATAAAGGGGCCTCCGTGGCCGAGTGGTTAGCGTGTTCGACTGACTACAAACTTTTAATTTTAAAGAAATAAAAAATGAGTACAGGACAATCCTGTACTCATTTTTAATTTTCTTCAAAATTAAAAGTTAGTAAAGTACAGTTTATACAAACAAAAACAAAAAAAACAACACTAAAACGGATACCTACTGATAAAAATTTTATTATCAATAACGGTTCTCTTGTCTTTGCAGCTTTTGAATCATTAAAGTTTTATTTGGTTAAAAGAAATCAGTTTACGGTAAAAATGAGTAATTGAAAACTTATAAATAACAGCTTAAAATATTCTTCTTACTTCCAAAAAAAAAATCCAGGTGATTTACAGGTAAAATTTAACTGTGTAAGCAATCAGTAATTGCTATAAAAACAAAACCTTGGTTGTATAAACACCTTTTGTTTTCTTTTGTTTTACACTTGTTGGCATACCTTGAATTTTTGTTTTCCAAATGTTGGCATTCCTTGAATGAACCAAAGTAAAATACTCTAAGAGACAGATGCTCAATTAGCAGATTAATGTATCACTTAAACTCCAAAGAACATAACATAAATAAGATAATTACTACATAATCTTACAAGTAAACAAGGCATTATAATTATAACGAAACGATCACCTATAGTTCTCAATGGATTAGTTCATGCTTATTGTAATCAAAACTTAGACTATAAGATAAAAAGTACATGTCCATTTTTAAAAGCTCAGTGACACCTGTCTCATAAGAGAACTTAATTAGTAACATAAGTAAAATGTTTATCAAAGCGTAAGAGAACAAAAGCTAGCGTTAATTATGATTAGAAATAAATGTTCGAAAGTCTCAAAACATAAACGAGTAAAACAAATGAAATTAAGTCCGTTAACTTTTGTATGGAACACAACGTCAAAAATGATATGTCTCAGTTTACTCGGTGACAAATTACAAAAGTGCCCATACAAACAACGGTATATTGTTCGCTCTGGCAAATGCTCAATAAAACCTTTTTCCAAAATTTTAATATGTATATGTACAGCTATAACGATGGGCTCTGAGGCCACTGTGATACTAGCTACTGAAGGGGTGGCGTGAATCGGATGTGGATTTCTAAAAATTTCAAAACTCTCTTGGGCTATTTACAATATAGGTCCCACTCTTCACGTACAGTTCGTAAGAGAGAAAAAAAATTGACTTTTTAATTCTGTATACAACTTTTCCCCATTCTAAACTAAAAGAGATTTTCAAAAAATAGTTCAACTTTGTTTTGTAAAATTAGTGGCGAACAATGTAGATACAAATATCTCGTTTTAGGAAGAGATAAACCAAACTTTTAAAAAAACAATAACAACACTCTGATTATGACAAAAAGTTCTCTGAAATTGATATTATCAGAATCCATGTACTTGAATATTTTATTGACAACATATTTGATGTGTTCGATGGACGGTTTTTTTTCAACAGACTGACGGTATCCCAATGGGTACTAGATGTGCTCCCGTTCTTGCTGACTTATTTCTTTATTAACATGAGGCTGACTTCCTATAGGGGTTTTCTTTTTTTTTTAAAGTAATAACAAGAACGTGATCTTTTCCATCATCATCCTTTAATGTCACGCTATATAGATGACATTCTTTCATTATATAATTCCAAATTCGGCGACTATGTTGATCGCATCTATCCAAATGAACTTGAAATAATAGACACCACAGAAACTGCCAGGTCTGCATTTCATACCTTGAACAACACCTGGAGATTGGCAATAAGGGACGGATGAGAACAAAACTTTACGATAAAAGAGATGACTTCAATTTCCATATAATGAACTTTCCATTTTATGCAGCAACTTTCTAGAAGCACATACAAAAGTTAGCACTACAGTTGGTCGCTAGCAAATGTTTTCAATCGAAAACAGTAATTGTGACAAACCAAGCTACATGTATGTTACTGTGTACTAAATTACCTTTTTGTTTCTCGCTTCTTGTAGTTCTGCTTACGATGAGACAAATCACACTGAACTATAATTCATCAACCCTTCCATACTGCTTTATTGTGTTGATTGGTCCACCGCAAAAACTAAGAGACACAATTATTGGTAAAAACAAACGCTGTTACATGATTGGCTAATAATGTAAAAAAAAAAAATGCAGGTAAATAATTGGTTAATTTTCTAACAATTTTCATTCTTATCTGGATACAAAACTGCCAACGAAATTACAAGAATAACAGTAAATAAAAGAATGTTTTTATTATGCACCTTAAATGAACTTGTATACAAATCGCGACAAATTATTTATTTTCTGATTCCTCACAACGAAAAAGGTCGAATTGGAACATTTCGAAGGTCCTGGGGTCATTCCCCGCCCCCCCTGATATCAGAAGCATTTAACTATTTCAAAAACTGATGGTTGAGATCCCTATCCCTAAACCATATATTTTTATCACCTATGACAAGACAGTTTGTATGATGGCTATTTGGAGGTCCCCAGGGTCATCCTACTTCCCGCATTTAAGATATTAAATATATATATTTAAGATCATCAATTATCTCAAAATTAGTAACCACATATATTTTTTAAACGTAAGCCCTACCTTAACCATATCAAGTACTTTATTTTGATACGAAGACATATTACCAAGTGATCTTTCAATATTTATTGAATCTATATAGGAAATTTTCCTCTAGGGTTGTTTTATCCCATTAGGACTGCTCTAGTTTATTTGAAAAAGAAACAATATTGGCCCCAGTAGGCCTATACTATCTTGGCATATCCCAGCAAATATTTTCTATAGTTATAGAAACACACCCCTTTTAAGCAACTCTCTGTTATCTGCTGGAGAGACGTTTTTGTACCCAATACAACAACGATCAGAACTGAATAGAATGTAGAGTCATTAATCCCCCATAATCTATCACAACCAATCCCCCAGCCCAACAATGGTTAGGCTAGCCTAGTGTCTATAGGCCTAAATTTCAAATTTCTCGACAACATTAGCAAATAAACGATGTCATTTATAAGTCCGGCTTGTATAGTAGGATATAAAAAGGTATTAGGGGCCTCAATACGCTTGTGTATTTTACATGTAGTTAGTTAACTTATGTATACTGAACATTGTCTCAAAGAGAATGAGGTATCGCCATTGTTTCTGGATTTGGATTCCCCCCTAAATTTTATTTTTCATATTTTAAAATCAGTAAATTTTCCCAGCTACATAAAACTGTATACTTGATTCAAAATCAATTCCGAAGCCGTCTCGAAGACAGGGTGGTAGGCTAGTTACAGTGCAACGAAGAAGGTATTTTACCTTCATCGTTGCACTGTAACTAGGTGGTAGGCCTACATGTACAGCATTGTGCCATAAGTTTATGAACAAATGCCATTTTTACTATATATTTATAGTGAAATTGCATTTTTTAAAAATTCCTTCAGTTTTCAGAGACTGGACCAATTTTGATGTTATTTGTGCACAAAATTTTGATTTTTTTTTGTAGTTTCTTCAGATATAAAACTTAATAATTTTCTTACAGCAGATTTTGAGATAACATGAGATTAACTCACTTGTTAAAATTTAAAAATGCATATTCTCTATATAACGTTACTTAATATGGGGATTTTTGACAACTTGAAAATTTAATCTTCTGTTCTACTTATTGCATTTTTAAAACCATTTTACAGAATATAAATTTGTTTTTATTCAAATATTCTTGAGTAAATTATGAAATTTTGATGAAAGGTTTCATTGAAATCGGTTTAATAGTAATAAAATTAGAGCAGTTTTAAAAAAACATAAATTTACTATAAAGATATAGTAAAAATGACGTTTGTTCATAAACTTATGGCACAATGCTGTAAATCGAAAAATGTATGAAATGCTGAAAAACTATAAATCTAAAAACCCAAACCGGTATTGGATTTAACAAGTCCTTCTCTTATATGATTTGGCAACAACAATCGACATATTTTTTTCGTATAAACTAATAAACCTAGACACTTTTAGTAATAATTAGAATGTTTGTCCATATCTATCAAGTAATACAGGGACATCATTAGAAAATCCGTAACCGTCTCCGATTCTAGATTTAATGAAAAACGTATCACAACCAATTTCCTGCAGAATAAAACGCACAAGCATGTCAGCTTCTGTTCTCAGACAAGCATTGGAATTATTTTCAGATGGCCAAGAAGATGGTAATATAAACTGTTACTTATTTGAATAGTTTCACTATTTGATGAGCTGGGTAATGTTGTTTATTTACGAACTTAATCTGTTCACGTGGATCCGATAATTGCTCAAAGTTGCGACCAAAATAGTATTTAGCATAAAACCCAAGTCACACGTGGATGCGATCTTTGGCGAATAATTTACAAACTGCGATTTACCAAAGATCAGGATTTGGTCTCAGTTTGTTGTATTTTAGTCTTTGTGTAGTCTCAAAGTTTGTTCAATGGCCGCCATGCTTGCGATTTTTTTACTGCTAAAAAAATTGCTAAATATTATTTGGCATTTGTTATTCTCTTACCATTCCCAACTGTGTTGTACGTGATTGAAAAAAGTATTGTTCACTGTGATTCATAATATAAATGTTTCCTTAAGAAAACTATTATTACAACAGATACAAATTATCAATGAACCAAATACAACTGAATGGCAAACTTTTAAAAAGTTTAAACTTTATTTATTTTACAACGATTAACAAACAAGTTTCGATAACTTATATCAATGTCTCTCGTTGGCTCAGATGTCGGCGTGTGGGGGTCCTTGTTGTGGGAGGAAACTGGAGTTCCCGGGGAAAACCCGCGTGTCTGAGTTTGCGACCACCATACATATACCATCCCATATACTCCCCTGGCCGAGGCTTGAACCCGGGGCACATTGGTAAGAAGCGAGCACGCTACCCACTACACTACCCCTTTTAGGGAAGAATTTTGATATATATGAGACCTCTAACGATACACTGTCAACAATTTACAAACAATACAACCCTTTCAGCTAACAATAGCAAAAATTTGTGCAAATGTTTGAGATTTGTTTCGTCATGTCTGCAAAAAAACTCTTGGAGTGAAATTATTTTTTGCTGTTTAAGTCATACTATTGTCTATAAAGTGTCGCTACCTGTACCGAATGAGGTTGCAAATGTTTCCAAAATTTGCTGGCATTCACAATCGAAATTGTGTGCAAATGAATTGCCATAATTTGCACTACATCTATGTGTTGTTACTGGGGCTTTAGAGGCTAACTTTCCGATTTTGTCACCAAAATTTGGACAAGCTTGAAACAATTTATGACCAAATCTCAAATGCCTGTAAGATCATTTTTTGTTTGTTTTGTGGGTTTTAATTGGGGGGATGTGTTTTTTGTTTGTTTGTTTGTTGTTTTTTTTTTTTTGGTAATATCCAGATTTTCATATTATTCTCATTTGAGTCTGTTTGTCCTCAGAAATCTTCTTAGTTACATGTAATCATTGTTGCAAGAATATATTTCATTTTTGTCCATACAAATTATTCATGATTTTTTGTACCAGTCATAGTGTATTCAAGGGTCTATAAAATAGCCTCACATGGACTCATAGTCCACAGATGATGAATTACATGTATTTTTTACCTTAGTTTTAGGAATTGTTCATAACCTTTAAAAACTTTTTAGATTAAGGCATAGGCATAGGAGGAAACAGGGAGTGGCCAACTCCCATTTCCCATGGTATTCAATAAGTAACTTCACTTTTGTCGGTTTTTTTTTAGATGAAATACAGTGGAGTTGGTCAAAGGGGATTAAATTTTGACTTTGTTATAGACATCCTTCGTTTTAAGCATCAGAATTTACTACATAAATAGATAAATAGTAATTATTTTTATACTTTTATTCCTCTTTGTTATAGCACTGAATTTGCTTTAAGCCGATTCATTATAGACCGAATCTACTGTACATAACTTTTTCCTACATGATCAATATTGAAACTTTAAATCAAATGTATTTTCCTTATTTACTGCAAAAAGAAACGGCCAACATGTATGAACTTAAATACCCCGCACAAAACCCTCCTCATTATCTATTTATTAGCCCACCATCATAATGATGGTGGCAACAAATCACCTTTTGTCTGTGTTCCGTCATCTGTTGTTTGTCATCTATCATTCATCCTTAAAGAATTTCTGTTGTCACTATTTCTCAGAATATACATGTACTGAAGGAATCTTTCTCAAACTTCACATGGAGTCAAAAAAGTCAATGTCATAATTGCTATTTCTGAGAAAGTAACAAAGGGATAATTGTGAATTTGAGCATGTACATGTAGTTTCCCTTTGGGGTTCAGTTTTGCATGCCACATTTTGGTACTTATCAGAAATAAATAGAGGTTCTTAAGGGGGAATATGTTTTAAAGAGTGAATTTGGATATTGATATTTCTGATAAAGAACTGAGGTGATTTCCCTCAGATTTTGCATGGATGTTTCACTTGGGTACTAGTTTGACATTGTACAATTTGGAACTTATCCAATGCATCCAAAGGGAGAACTCTGATCCACAAAATTGGGGCTTGGGGCACCAAAAGGGAAACTCAGTTTTAAAAAAAAGCCAATCCCATTTCTGAGAAATTAATAATGGGATCTTCCTCAAATTTAGCATGGAGGTTCCCTTGGGGTCTGGTTTTGCATGCCACATTTTGGAACTGATTCAAAAAGTATAGGGGCCACAAAGGGGGAACTCAGATGTTTAAAAAGTTAATCCATTATCAATAATTCTGCAAGAGTGATTAAGGGATCTTCGTCAAATTTTGCGTGGATGTTCCTCTTGGGGTCTAGTATTACAGGCCACATTTTGGAATTGATCTAAAAAGATTTGGCACCCAAAGGGGGTGCTGGGTTTTTTAAAAGTAAATCCCGGTATCACTATTTCTGCAAAAGTGATGAAGGGATCTACATCAAATTTTTCTTGGAGGTTCCCTTTGTGGTCTAGTTTTGTACCTATGCCACATTTTGGAATTGATCCAAAAAGAAGTGGGGTCCCATAGAAGTACATGTAACTCACTTTTACAAAGTCAATCTTGTTATTGCTGAGAAAGTTCTGAAGGAATTTTCCTAAAATCTTGCATGGAGGTTCCCCTGGGGGTCTAGTTTTGCATGCCACTTTTTTAAACTGATCAGAAGTAAATTGAGGTCCCTGTGGGGAAACATATATCTTGAAGAGTCAATTTTGTTATTGCTATTTCTGAGAATGCACTGAGGGGATTTTTCTCAAATTTTGCATGGTTGTTCCACTTGGGTACTTATTTGACATGCTACAATTTGGAGCTTATCCAATACGTCTAAGGCCTACTAAAGGGGAACTCAGTTTTAAAAATTCAATTCAGTTATGATATTTCTGAGAAATAACTGAAGGAATCTTCCTCAAATCTTATGTAGAGGTTCCTTGGGGTTTTGTTTTGGAAACATTCAAGAATAGAGCTTAAATAATGATCTTTTGAGATTTTTATCTATCTGGTGTCTAGTAAAACAATTGAATAACAACAGACAGAAAAAATATCTCACAAAATTTCATTAGATCTACCTCTTTTCTTGAGCATTTGGCATGTGCTTTTGTTTGGTAACTACTGTAAATCCAGAAATTTTCGCGGAACTTTATTTTAGCGAATCAAAAGTCATATAATTATTCATGATATTTTATTTTCGCGCTTGTGAATTTAAGTTAATAATTTGTATTGTTTGATGCATTTTATATGAGGTTATTATATTTAGCGTGGACTTTATTACCGCGAGCGAGTGCTCCCGCGTAATCAAGCGAAAATAAAATTCTCGCAAATATTACTGGTTTTACAGTATTTTAGGGCCAGTGCATTTATTGGAGTTTGTTTTGGGGTTTTTAACTCATCTGAACCATCCGTCTGTCTGTAAACTTTGAACATTTTTGACTTCTTCTTATGAACCACTGGGCCAATTTCAACCAAACTTGGCACAAAGCATCCTTGGGTGAAGGGAATTCAAGTTTGTTTATACAAAAATCACCTGAATTAGGAATCAAACTGTCATATGTGACCCCTTCGCCCTTTCCCTAAAATGGTCTCCTAAAACAGCTTAAACTGTAACTGTGCTTGCTATTTCAGAAAGTGAACAGACAAAGAACTCAGCTAAACAAGTAAGCACAAGTAGAAAGGGTGTGAAAAAGAAACTCAACAAAATAAAGTCTGGGAATAAGCAACTTTCACAGAGGAGAAAGTTCAAATGTGCCCTAGGTAAGCTGACAATTTCCACTCAATTTGTCAAATAAATATGTTTGTCCATTCCTTCTAATAGCTTGTTCATTTCTCTATTCTATTCCTTCTAATAGCTTGTTCATTTCTATTTTCTAGTTTTGACATTTTTAAAATAAATAAGCAATGTAGAATAAATTAATGAGAATTCTTAGATCCACTTTATATGCATACTTTGTGGTACAGTATGAGAACTCTTAGATCCACTTTATATGCATACTTTGTGATACAGTATGAGAACTCTTAGATCCACTTTATATGCATACTTTGTGATGCAGGAGAACTATGGAGTATAGATGGTGATACTCATATGTATCCTTTAGAGGTTGGGATACATGTATTTATAAGAATCCTTTTGTATGTCTGTCATTTAAATATAGCTTTTTTATTGAAACTCAGTTACACTAAGCTTTAATGCAGAAGAATAACCAATGATTAAAGGATGTGTTGTTACAATAATCAAAGGTCATACCTGCAGGGTCAAGATTTACATTGATGAATGATGCATTCCATTAGAATACTTTTGATCTGCCAGTACTGTATTAAACCCCAATTTCCAAGAAAAACATTTTTCCATTGATATAGAAAGCTTTGCAGATCTGACTTGCTTTTAGGTACATGGCCTAGATCACCTACATACCAGTCAGATCAGTAAGTGAATTGTTTGTCAAGAGAACTGTAGATTAACTTAATAGATATGTACTTGTATGAAGTGTGATCTGATAGTCCTTATACTAGAGGTGATAATTGTAAAGTCACTGTATCTATAACAGCTTACAAGAAGGTGGAGGTGAACTTTTAATATTGCAAGAAGCATCATATGCCTTTATACTATTGTCACGCGCACCTGATATAGAAAATCTAACAACCCAGGCTTATGAAAGGTTATACTTATTTGGAACATAAAGATTACTTAGGTAAAATGCTCTTATCAACCTTAATCCTCTTATTGACTTCTATTTAACATTATTACATCAAAAGAGGATCCCTGTGATCTGCCTATAGGATGACAGGTAATAG
Organism: Pinna nobilis; assembly: GCA_016161895.1. NCBI lineage: Eukaryota > Metazoa > Mollusca > Bivalvia > Pterioida > Pinnidae > Pinna > Pinna nobilis. The sequence goes on from JACSZP010028771.1 coordinate 9,375, forward strand.
TTCTTAGGTAAGTAATGAGAAGTAAAAGCTCTGTGACATAAGCCCTGACCAATGAAATCACAATGATGTTATAAATAGAAGTTAAAACCATAAACTAACTTCACCGGAATTTTTTGTATCTAATATTCTCCTCGAACATGTGATTATATATAAAAATCACACAAATAATCTCATCTGTATTATTACACCATTGTTGTGCATTTATTTTCCCTGCCAAATACCCCCCCCCCCCNNCCCCCCCCCCCCCCCCCCTCCTTCTCTCACAATGATGCTTAGACAAAAGACTCCCGGACTTTGGACATGTACATAATTATCACCAGGGTGACATAACTATAAAATTAATGTTTCAGGTACATTTACATGTTTATTTCATGATTAAAAGGCATATATAAATGAATTTTATTTTAACTTTCTTTTTACTTTAACTTAATTTAACTTTTAACTTTTAATTTTTTCATTTTTTATTTATTTTTTTTTTTTTTACCTTTTTAGTTTCATGTTTTCATGTTTCATAATATTTAAAATTTTGTTAAGTTTGAGATTTCCAGTACAAAATGTTTCATATTACTGTCTCAGATGTAATTTTTCAGATCAGCGGTACATAATGTTCAAGATAATCTGTTGTTTTATATAACTGACGGTTTCAGATGTCCCAGTGTTTAAGTCTATGTAATTTTTTATAACATTACTTGATGTTTAAGATAGACTGTTGATAATCTTACCAGTCACCATTATAAGAGTATCTAGTTGTTAGTTCACATAATGAGTCCAATCTTCTATAGATGAAGAACCAATATTTATAAATAGAATGAATTTTTTACCAGCTACATGTATAAAGATTTTAAAACAGCTGATGTTGGCTCCTTTTTATCACAGTGGTTGTCATGTAGTATGAACTTTGTGTCGTCATAAGGTTCAGTTTTTACAGAATAATTGTAGTTTCCTTTTGTGAGAAAACTGATCAGGAAAATAAATCCAAATAAAAAAACAACAGAGCTATACTGGCTAGCTAGAAAAGAATCACAACGTCTGCTCTGCCTGTGCATCTGTCTGTCACAACATGGTTATAACATGTTGCTGATGACTTATGAATGCAGCCCACTTTTTCTCCAGGTTAAAGGTCAAGGTCATTATGCATTCTTGACTATTAATCTTATTTTGCTAATATTTTCATAGTGTTGAGTACCCTTGGCCATAATTTACTCAGATTTTACTCATGACCTACAGGTTTGCAATTACCTTGAGCCAATATCACATTTAAAGGTCATTCTATATATAGGAGTTGAAATCTTCTTTGTTATCCATGTGTTCTTTCTGTATTAAGTAATGTAGTTCATATTTATGTATCCATATGTATCACAATGTCTTCATCTTGCATTTGAAATACATCTACTGATCACAGATGGAAACTTTTTTGCTTATCTGCTGTAAAAGTTTGCACCTGGGGGCACAAAAATTTTTGCTGATTGTCTTAGTGTAGGCTATGTGCATTTATCAAGTATTGGCTCTTGACCTTAATTTGGTAGGAGACATGTATCACTTAGCAATCAACATCATGTGATTACTTAGATTTATCATTCTTTACTTGGATCAGATCTCTAAAAGTAATGGAGAGGTGGAGGGAGTACTTTCATTTGTACACTGTAGGAACCGATATACAATGTATATGTATGATATAAAATCAGTTTGTTGAAATTTCAGTAGCCAGCTTAAAGTTGCATTTTTTCTTAATTACAGATGAATACAAGAAACATAATCAGGACATTGACCATACACAGGACAACCTTCAGTATTATCAACTGATGTCTGACCTG
>JACSZP010028776.1:0-10053 GCA_016161895.1 Pinna nobilis
ATTTGCCATTTTTTACCACATTGAGTCCTTTCCAACTTGTCATATTTATAAAGACTGAGATTTTTGAATATTCTTTGTTGCTTCTTCAATTTTATTTCTACTTTTAGGTCCTACAGTGGAGTTGTTAACATATACGACACAGACATATGCTTGAAGTCCAGGACACCACAACCATTGAAAGCCATCATGAATTTGACAACAAGTTGTACATCTGCCAAGTTCAATTCATCGACAGAAATTCTAGCCATTGCGTCTGATTATACAGAAAAAGCTGTAAAACTTGTAAGAATATTTACCATGTACTGTTGAGAGCAAGTGCACTGGTGTAGGATATACTGTGTTGTGTTATTGTTTAACATCCTATTAAGAAACAGGTGGGGCAGCACCACGGCTTAGTGTTAAGCATGTTTGCCTTTTGATCATTAGGTCGGGGCCCTGTGGTTAGCGTGTTCAACTGTGAATTGGAAGATCAGGGTTCGAGCCGCGTAGCGCCACTCTGCGGTTAGCTGTCCCTGTCTTTTGGATGAGACAGTAAAAACCGAGGTCCCGGGTCACAGTAGGTGTTGGCACATTAAAGAACCCTCCCTGCTCTTGGTCAGCAGTGCTGAGCATAGGAAAAATTTGTCGCCCTTCACTGGCACATGGTGACGTCTCCATTCATACCTGTGGTTGGCTGTCCTAAGGATGAGACAGTAAAAACCTGTCCTGGTCCTGTGTCACAGTAAGTGTCATTGTGTTAAAGAACCCTTCTGACACCATGGTCATAAGAGCTGAGTATAAGCCAAATTTGTCACCCTTTTCCATTAGTACAAATGTATACAGTGATGTCTCCATAAAAGTGAAAGATTCTTGAATGAATTAGACCACTTTTTTGTGCCTTTGTCTAACTTAATTTTTACTTAATATTCAAAGTTATTTCAAAAGTATAGACATATATTTCAAGGAGTAAGATTTTGTTCATCATGTCAGAAAACTTTTTTTCTTTGTAGAGCTATTATTCTATACTTTCTGACACTAAATGTAAGTATTTTCTATTTTTAGGTTCATCTGCCATCCATGACTGTGTTTTCAAATTTTCCTGACAGAGCTGATGTCAGTTTAAAAGTCCCCATGAGTTTAGACTTTTCTGTGAACAGTGGGTACTTTTCCATTGCAACACAGAAAGGACAGGCTTTACTGTACAGGTATGTTTCAACCCTTAACTGGTTTAACTGCAATGGAACCTGTCATGACAGAGCCCCTACTCCATGCAAATTAGGTCCTTCAAGACAGGTGATCTCTTATAGCAGTTTTTTTTCATATTTTTATTACGAGATATTTCCTTACAAGTGGTCTTTCATGACAGGTGGTGTATCACAACAGTGCTGTAGTCTTTCAAGACAGGCTCCACTATATCATGTAATCTGTCTTATCCTCCCTCTGTCATTACAGTCTATCAGTGCAGACTGTACTCCTACTGTTTCCCATGTTCTTGTAATAGGTGATGATAATAAAGAAGAAGGCCTCTTACAATTATCACAGAAAAATTAAATTAAAACATACATAATTTCTATAAATAGTATGGAGCCTCATTATAACACTGCCTTTTTTATGGAATGTTGAATCACATGTACTTGTTCTGATGTGATTGTTAAATCATCTCTAACTATTTTGATGTGAACTTGTTTCTCAGTTATTTAATCTGAGTGACTAGACTTACTGTGTAACCAGTCAGCAGGGGAAGCTTACTCCTCCATGGCACCTGATCCCACCTCTGGGTTTACAGAGGTCTGGGTTTGTCCTATATTTACCAGATTTGTATGTTACCTACTAACTCTTCTGGGGATTGATATCTTGGTATTCTTGATTTTCATATTTGTTGTTATTATGGCTGGAAGAAACAGAAGAGTATGTTTGCATAATATATTATGTAAAGTATGAAACTCTGATTGCATCACCTAGTGAAACTATAACAGGCATGAAAATGGAAAATTGAACATCTCTTTTAAAATAGTATGTGGCAGGTTTTATCAAGCAGGTTTAGCACAAAACCTTGAATATATACTGATTCGAAAAATTTTAACATTTTTGTGATATAAAAGTTTGCGTAATAAAGGGTAGCAATGTAAGGAGTCTCCTCTTTACTTTGTTCCTAGACCTTGTGAAGTATATTCATAATCAAGCAAAGTCAATTTTTATTTGAATGGTTCGGTTTTCTTTTTTTTGAGAAATTTATTGCTCAATCGAGTAAAATTAATTTGGAAGGAATGATACTTAGAATATTACTTTCCTAAAACGTCAGCTTTATGCCTTTCATATTTTTCAATCTTTGAATTTTTTTTACATGTAAAACTACACAAAAAATATATTTTATCATATTAATGAATCATTAATATATGTTTTTTATGCTTTTACCAGGATTAAACATTATGGAAACTACTGAAAGAGCTGTACTTCTGTCATACTGTTATCTGTGAATAAGAAGATGGACAATTCAGTACCTGAAGGAAAAGAGAAAAAAGTATTTGGACAACAAATGCAAAGTTCTTTCATTTCAGTGTGTTGAAAAAATACCACATGTGAAAGCAGAATAAAAAGACCCTTCCAGTTATAAACGGAAAAAAGTTTGTACTTACTTTTGGTAATGACAAGAAATATCATGGGATGATGCAGTGTGAATGCACTGAGTATGGCTGCGATGTTTGTGTATGAGTGTGTGCTTTGTATGAATGAGCAACAAAATAATAAATAATTACACAATGTATCATTGGTTTTGTTTTTAGCTTTATTGTTCGCTAGCCTCCTGTATGTGCACCCTAATATAGGACCCCCCAAAAGTCGCAGTTTAAACAGATTCTAGATTTCCTGGAAATCTTTTCTGCTGTAAGGCTGTACTGAAAATCGTTTATTCTGACCTAAACACGCACTGAGTAAAAACTTAAATGGTTTAAATGATTTTCAGTTACAAATAAGCACTTCAAAGCCTTACAGCAGAAAAAATTCCAGGAAATTTGTTAGAATTTGTTTAAATTGCGAAATTTTTGGGAGGAAGGGGGGGGGGGAGGGGTAGAGGGGTTCTATGTTAGGGCGTACAGACAGTAAGATAAAAAAATGTATTAAATCATATAAAATCTAAAGTAGATTAAAAAACCACATGTTTGGAAATAGCAAAGCATAAATCTTAATGTTACATCAAAATACGACAGTTATTCCATCACTCATTTATTAGTGTGTAAAAGGAATACATTATATGTACTTTCAAAGAATTTGAATCATCAACAAATAAAACTGGCATAATATGAATTACCACTACAATGTACCAAACTCACAGCTATGAGCTTCCTTGGACAATTTTCAATTTGTCAATTTTGGATTTGTACAAAAATATAAAAATATTCTGAAAATACGGAAATTCTCGAAAATTCACAAAATCGCCAATATACACAAGATTTTACCTGGGCTATAGAATACCAACGATATGAACGTTAACGTTTTCAGATAAAGTAGAACAAGATGTATTGCACACATTTCAGAAATATTATCTAGCGTACAAGTCATTGCTTTATTATTAGTTTCTACAACTAAAACGGCCAAAACCAAATGTTGATTGTTCTGTCTATCTGAAGCAAACTCGTCTACTTTATACATGTATCCATGAAACCGTATCAAACATATCATTATTCTTAATCGTAATGGGACTTGTTTCTACCATAACGCACATACTTAAACAAGTCTAAAACGACTGTATTATCAAGACTGCAGTTTATTGAATAATAAAAAAATTATATTGATTAACAATTCCAAGTGTTTTAATTGGCCGATATTTTATTCAGTTGTTACGCCACAGTATATTGACTGGGCTGATATTATCCCAATAGCTTTAATATATTCTTGGTGTTTTAATGCTTTGATTTGTTAATTAGTTTCCTGTTATGGTTTAAACAAATTTCACGACTAATTGGGATTGATTAACATGTTTAACTAACTCTCAGTTAATTTTCGAAATATCAAAACGCTCGCGAAAGTTTGGACTTTGAAACTTTGAAAATTAACCTCGAGTTGGATTAAATCCCAACATGTTGTGTAATCTCTATATCACGTACACGGTCAACCTTCGGGTTCTTCACGAATATGGTCTCAAACTTGAATTTTTTACATGGGAACACAAATGTATAAAACGCAAATATTAACACACTGAGGTCTTATGAAATGATTTTCATCCCCACTTTATCTAGTGCCTCTATCGGTGATCAAACACCATACTTCCACAACAGACGTGCAATTATTCTGTGCTTTACGGTAATTTTTTTTTTACATATATTGTGACACATGTGCATCATTCTTTTATGTTGTCATCACGTTTTCTGCTTTTGTGTAAAATGCATCTTTTTAACACTTTTATTGCAATTTCTCCAACCTCGCATATTGACATGACGCTGGCACCTACAAATAGTCCCAGCGCTCCTCCGATTGATCCTAAAAATACAATAGCACTTATTATTACACACATGACCAAATTCATGGATAACCTTGCAACAGAGTTAGTTTAGTGCTGTGGTTTATTTTGGAAAAGGGAGTTCCCGACTGTTTTAGTTTCCTGGATGGATTTACACAAACAACTTGCAATATGTTTATGCCTAATGCTAATTGCAGGGAAAACAAATGTGATAAAATATGAATTATGAAACTCATTGCTTTTAATCTTAACGCTAAGATTCTGCTAAGATTAAACGGTACTGTCAAACTATACTTTGAAAAATACATATTTAAACAAATGATCAATACAGTCAACGTAAAGCTTAAATGAAATTGATTGTAAATCAGTAAAATAAAATAAAAGAAGTTGTTTGATGGAAAGCAATTGCAATACACGTTCTGCTAAAAAGAAAAATTAAACTTACCAAGAAGTGCAAATATGTCGTATACCTCTTGTTGTGTAATCTCTTGCACACTAAGTTCGTTGAAGAAAAGGTTTACACGAAGAAAATTATTCCTGTAAAAGATAATCTAATATAAATATAATCCAATGTCCTCCAAAGGGAAGTTTCCTTGTAGAAATATATAAAATAGAAAGATAATCTGATAGTTTAAGAAAAATACACGTAGACTGTGTGTCAATGCTGTCCAAACATCAGAAAAACAGTTTGAAAGGACTTGATTACGTAGGCTAATTGGGACCTCCATGGCCGAGTGGTTAGCGTGTTCGACTTCGAATAGATGGGTCAAGTGTCACAGTAGGTGTTGTTGCACGTGAAAGAATCCTCTGTTTTTCCTGCCTCATCCGAAAAACAGGGACAGCCAACTACAACATGACCTGGGCTCGAACTCCAGACCTCTAGATCCGAAGCCGAACACGCAAACCACTAGGCCATGGCGGCCCCTGAGTGGGAGGTTAAATGATAGCAATATCACATCACCATTTAACTTTGGCATCGCACATACTTTTCAAGCATGGGTCAGTTTTGAATTAGGGCTTAACCCCACAGCTTTTCATAATCTAATGTGTGTGCAATAATAGTTATTTGATAACACATGGTGCGGCCCATGACATCCGTTTTTCCATCACAAGTTATAAAACTGATAGAAAAATGAAGAAAAGAAAGAAAATAGATGAATAAAAGTTAAACTAACATTAGTCTTTACCTAACATATGCAGAGTTAATCGTAGCGGAAAACTTGAATGCTGATGCAATGGGTGTCAGATCGACAAAAGATTTAGTTGTTTTGTCTCCTACTTCATCGAACCCTAAATCGTCTAGAGCTTGCAGAAAGTCTGATGCCCTGATTAATGTTGCACGTGCTTCTTCTGTGTATGCATCATTTGCTTGAAGAAATGATATATTGGACAGTTGCATTAAGAGATTTAGTGATAAAGTCATATAGCTTACACATCGCAGGTTTTTATTGTATAGTTCGTCAGCTAAGTATTTCAAGTTCCTTATTTCCTCAGATTTCTCTTCAGTAGCATACTCGCTTATCTTAATGAAACTGGTTCCGTTAGAAAAATAGCTGTGCAATTCTTCAAACAAATCAACAATGTGCTGCATTAGAACGTTAGTATACAACAGGTACTCGTCAGCGTTACAGTCATCCTGCGTTAGAATTTGGAACAGCTCGACTCGTTCCATGGTATACTGTAGCAAGTCGTACTGAAGTCCTACTGTTTCGGTAATGTTGGAGATTAAGGAGTCGGATGAGGTGTTGTGGGAACTTACGAGGTAATGCTCGGTCTGATTTATTATCCGTTGGAGGTTATTGAGGTCATCCATTGATGATGTTATGTTTTGCATGATATCGTCAGCTTCCTTCATGGAGGATTGTAATATTGATGTTTCGTTAATTTTGGCGCTTTTCCTATTTAGACAGACACCGCTACTTCCAAATGAGAAAAACCGTCCGATGTCTGTCTTACGCATTTCGAGACCATGTCTACACTCTTCAACCCAGGGATCGAAAATACTATTTGGGATTTTTTCTATTTCTCCCAAAATCGAAAACAGAGCCTCAATATCACCCTTATACGTTGTCAATGGCAACGGCTCCTCATTTGATTCGGTACCAGAAAGCTGGATGGACAAATTAAAGACTCTGTAGATCGCATCGTCTATCATCTCGTTGTAGCGTGTGGCAGTTTCTACTGCAAGGTCTTGAGTTTTGTCTGGATCATTGTTGACCTGATACATTTGTTTTATGTCATACAAAGACTGATTGAAAAACCACAACAGATGGTAGAACTTCCATATCAGGACTGAGATAGCTCCCATGCCTTGCTCGTTGTCCGGATTCAGAAGGTGTAGAACATGCTCATAGATTGAGAGGACCTGTTGATACTTCGACTCGAATGTAAAGGCAACTTCCCGTGCTGAAAGTAGATCCTGCCTAAGTACTTCATCCTCCTCCAAGGATTTCAATGCAAATTCCGATAAGGAACCGTAAGAAAGGTAGCCAAGGTAGTATTTAATATCGCAAGGCAAATGGCAGCTGCAACTCTGAAAGTCCTGTTGTACAAAAGTCTCTGTAATTATATCATTTGAAAATCAGAATTCTCAAAATGGCCTCATTAAAATAAATCTATAATGCAATGTACAACAGAAAGATCAGAAATTGTAATTACAACATTTACAGAAAACACAGATGTGTAAAATCCTATGTTATGATAAGAATAAAACTTCAAAAGGCCTAAGGACATCAAAGTGTAATGTAAGATATGGCGTTTTCAGAAATTGCAATTGGGGTATTTATCATCTCCGAAAGTCAAGATTCCGGTCTCCTAGATTAGGGAAACGAATTGGAATCTTGACTCAATACCGAAATACTTTTGGGTTGGAACAAAACTTTCCAAAAAATTGTCATAATATGATTGTAGCAAAGAATGTGCCAAATATTACACGCGTGATCGGCTTATTTATAATCAGAGCTGATTTTCTATGAAAATGATATTTATGCATTGTTCGATATACTTACCACTTGCCTCGTTCATGCAGTCGAAGTCCATAGCTGTACATAACCGTGAGGCTCCTAGGTATAGTAAGAGATAGAGTTACTATCTAACAGTATAGTTAGATACTGTAGATATAGATAGTTCCAAGCTTATTCAATGGAAGACAGTGATTCACTTAAAAATTTCATTTCTTGAACAGACATGTAAATGGAATGACCCTCTGTTAGATACCATATATATATGTAGATAGTAAAGGATCTAAGCGTTGGAGGATCGGTGAGACGCGAAAGCAACTGAGTGCAATTATTGAGCATTCGGGATTTGTAAGGCGATCTCTTCGTATTGCGAGACAGGAGCTCTCAGTTTTTTCTTTTTTCGTTCTAAGGACAAGGGGATCATCATACAACAGTTAACACTATAAATCGAAGCTTTCCTTGGTCTTTTGACGATCTCTCCCGACCAGTTTTCTGTATCAGATAACACAAAATAAGAGTTTGCTTATCCAGGTACCCATATATAGTATATTAACATGTTAAGCTAGTCTTCTCATGAAAAAAGTTTTTTTTTTAATTTACACAAGAACCAGCTCTTAAGGAAGAATCAGTTCCAGAGTATTTACCTTCCATTTCCGGCACAAACATGTATCTACATCCACAAAACTGTTCAAGGAACTTATTTTTACACTCCAGATAGCATGCTGCTCTGCTGTAACTGTATTTTCCAAATATTGGTTGATGCTTGCGTTCACATTTTCCATGTGGAGGTGGTAGTCTTTTCTCCTGTCGACAGAGAAAAAAATGAAACATTTAGTATTATATTATGCTTGTTCTTTTTGCTTTTTACAAAGTTACAAACATTATTTCATTTGCATTGTAAAGGCACCATGCTGACACAGGCTTCTCAAATGTTTACCCATAGAACATATTCTACAGTGACGATCCGTTAACATGCTAAAACCAAACCTTGGCAGGACCCTCGACTCGACTTTTTACTTTCTCGTCTGAACAACGGGGATCCTCTCTTATATCAACCGTGACTTTAATCATTGACCTTTTAACCCGTGCGTTCAGCTTTATGTGTTGTGTAGATCGCTTTTTTTTTACAAATGTATAGTGTTTTCTTTTCTTAATTCATCCATGGCGTTGTGTGTCGTTCGATTTTTGATTTTTGAATACGTCACTTAGTATCTCCAATTTCCTTTTTTTTAATCGAACACTCAACCGCATAGTGGAACAACACACAAGAATAACTTCTGGCAAGTCTATAAACACAACTTTCCATGTAAACCCGAATATATTGATTGGAATGGTCTGAAAATTTGATACCTTTAAAACTTTCATTTTCATGAAGATATGTTTTCCCGTCGGCAGGTCGTAGCCGTATTCCTCCGGCATTGGGAACTTGTCTTTTTCATGTACCAGAACTTTTATTCCAACGCTACTCCGTGGGCCTATCATGTAGTCATATTGCTCAGCATTAATGACCAGTTCTAAACCATTATGGATACCTGGAATTATACAAAAAGAATCATCTTAATCCTAAAATAACTTGCCATTCTTTCATTTCCGAAAAAAATCACAGAGATGGGCGGGAGATTGAATGTGACCTTATTTTATCATTGGATACAGCTTAGACTCTTGCGTAAGTTTGCGCAAATTGTAATCATTTCGTTAGGTAAACTCAAAATCAACGGCATTCCCTTTTAACTTTTGGCAAAATCTATGGTTGGTCGATGAAATGACCGTGTTTGCAATTACAGGGTTGCCCATTATAAATGTTCAGACACTTGTTCTTTAGATATTGTTTAATCGTCTCTGAGGAACACGGCGGGATTTATTCCTAACTTACTTCATTCGTGATTGATGATGGGAGTACAGTAAATTCGACCGGCCAACAGGGGATGCTCTTAATATTCAAAGGCATTTGTTCTGTTTTCATCGGATTTGCATATTTGCCAATCGATAAAAGATTACTTTAATTATTTCAAAATAAAAAAAGAAAAGTACCGGGAGCGGATATCGTCTGCGGTGGTGTATCCCTCCCGTTAAACGTGTAGCACAAACCGAAATCTGTCATGATGCTCGTAAAATTATCACCAGTACAAGTCTGCCCTTTGAATTTGCAACTACAAAAATATGCGATACAACCAATTGAAAGAAATATATCATTTCATGTATCAAAATTAATTTTATAAAATATCAATAAAGATATTTTCGTAACTCGAGATGCTCTATCAAAAAACAACATTACCATTAGTCACAGGTAGAATTGACATAATTAATAATTTCCCCAACAATGAAAACTAGTCAATGCTATATGACTAAAATATTTACTATCTGATGCGTACCCGACCCCACCCCCNNTCTGATGCGTACCCGACCCCCCCCCCCCCCCCCCAATAAAAAAGACAATGCTTGCCTTTAATGCACTAGTATCATACGATTCAAATGTAAAAAAGAGCATACATATTAGTTTCTTTCTTGGTTAATTGAATTGTCCAATGCCAGCACTGTTTTTGACCGTAACTCATATGTCAATGGAAACTTGATTAATAGGTGTAAGTAGTGCCCATTTCATACATTCGGAGAGAGAGAGAGAGAGAGAGAGAGAGAGAAAGAGAGAAAGAGAGAGAG
>JACSZP010028783.1:0-17713 GCA_016161895.1 Pinna nobilis
GTAGCTATGAAGAAACATTTCAACTGTACTCAATCAACAGGTATGTATTTAGAAATGTATCACCTCAACTAACTGGCTATAGAAACAGGCATGTCATCATGGTATCTCAACAACTAACAGACTATAAACACATGAATTTCACTGCGATATCTCCATAACTAATGAGCAATATACGCATGTATGTAAACCATGATAAATAACAAGCCACACGAATGTATCATCGTAATATCTCAATAAAAATAACATCACACACATGTGTCATCTTAATATCTCAACAAAAAATAACAAGGCACACAAATGTATCATCGTAATATCACAATAACAAATAACATCACACACGAGTACGTCATCGTTATATCTCAGCATAAATAACAAGGCACACGAATGTGTCATCGTAATATCTCAATAACAAATGTCACACACGAATGTGTCATCGTAATATCTCAATAACAAATATCACACACGAATGCGTCATCGTAATATCTCAATAACAAATATCACACACGAATGCGTCATCGTAATATCTCGCCAACATAAATGACACTCGAATGTGCCATTGCAATATTTCAACAGGAAATAACAAGGCACGAAAATAGAATGTGCCATCTTAATATCTCACCAACAAATAACATCTCACACGAATATGTCATCGTAATATCTCAACAACAAATAATGTGACACACGGATGTATCATCGTGATACCTAATGAACAAATGACATAACACGAATGTGCCATCGTAGCATCTCATGGACAAATAACATGACAAGCCAATGCGTCATCTAAATATCTCAATAACAAATAATATGACACATGAATGTGGTGTCTCACGGACAAATAATATGACTCACGAATTGGCCACCGATATATCTAAAAAAAAAATAACATGGCGAAAGAATGTGTCATCGTGATATCTCAATAACAAATAATATCACACACGAATATATCATCGTAATATCTCACCGACAAATAAAATGTCACTCGGATTTGTCATCGTTATATCTCGTTAACAAATATGGCCCACGAATGTGCCATTGCAATATATAAAAAACAAATAATAGAGTACACCAGTGTGTCATATTTATACCCAACAGCTTACGAGTGATCCATATACACAATTGTCACCATTATATATTATCAAATAATGATTTTCCATATATACAAATGTGTAAATATTAGATATGACCAAATAACGACTTTGTTATACTAAAACAAATCTGCCACCATTACATATGATCAAATAACGACTTTGTTATCCTTAAACACATCTGCCACCATAACATATGATCAAATAACGACTTTGTTGTACTTATACACACGTTTCATTATTAAAAATGATCAAATTACGACTTTGTTATACTTACACACGTGTTGCACCATTACATATGATCAAATAACGACTTTGTTATACTTACACACATGTATCACCATTACATATGATCAAATAACGACTTTGTTATACTTACACACATGTGTCACCATTACATATGATCAAATAATGACTTTGTAATACTTACACATTTGTGTCACCATTACATATGATCAAATAACGAATTCGTTATACAAACACACATCTGTCACCATTACATCAGATCAAATAACGACTTTGTTATCCTTACACACATGTGTCACCATTACATATGATCAAATAACGAATTAGTTATACTTACACACGTGTCACCATTATATATGATCAAATAATGACTTTGTTATACTTCACACATGTTTTCAGCATTATTCATAAAGTAACGAGTTATTGTGTGCTTATTAATTTAACGAAAAACACTTGTCATTGTGACATCGTATCAAATAATGTCATCGATACACGCATGTGTCATGGTGATATTTAAACAACCAACAACTGATCAAAACACGCACACACTATAAATAAAAGTATAAACCTCAGGATCATGAAGTTGTTTTAGATTTTGTATTAAACTTTGCTCATTCTTGCTGAACAGAAACAATGAGTTATTCTAAAACAAATTTTGCAGTTGAAGTGATGGCGTCCATGGTACCGTTTGGCTTTTCCTGCGGATTTCCGGCTGGGGTCATGAGTGAGAAGGTTAGTGCAAGATGGACAGCCTTAACCGGAGTCGTCATTGCTACAACTGGGTACGCACTTTTGTACAGTGCTACTCAAATGCAAACTTTTTACAATACCAAACCATGGTTACTCTGCATGTACTTATTTATTGCAGGTGAGTATCGTATAAATAGCTGGTGCACAAAGGGCGAATAAAAAGTGGAACCTCACCGCAAACTTTAAGCCTGCAAATTAGCCTGCAAATTACAGACAGCTTCGTTTATAAGCTATCCTCTTTTATATAAAATCTCGCTTAAAAGGCACCCGGCTTTATAAAAAAAACCTCGGTTTTAAGCCATCGAACTCTAGAGACACCTCGTTTATAAGCTTCCCCGCTTTCAAGGCACCCCATAGATAACTTCACTAATAAGCCACCGTACTCCTAAGGCGACCTCGCTTTTAAGTCACCCCATTTTCGAGACAACGTCGTGAATAGGCAATTAACTTTTGAGACAATCCCTGTTATAATCCACCCAAGCTTACAATTCAAGTCACTTATGAGACAACGTCGCCCTCAGCAATTATGAAACACCCCCGAAATAAATTTTGTCAAATTTGCTCATAGGCCACCCCGCTTTAGAGTCAATTTCACTTATAAGCGATCTCAGCTTAGAAATAAATTTGCTTATAAGCAAATATGCTACAGTAACAACTTTGCATTATCAACAATCATAATCTGTCTAAATGTATTTATTCTTGGACATATTAATTCATTGTAAAGTCCACTTCTCCGATTAAGGTAGTTCAGCGATTTAGGTGGTTTTTCGTGGCGAGTTACCACTGCTGATATTCTCTTTCGCTTGAAATTCTGCATGGTACAGCTTTATTCGAAAATTTCAGATATAGCAATGACAAACGTTCCATATTAAAGCAGTTCATAAAGCTAAATGCGATGTGGCCTTAATATCAATTTCTTCAAACATCGATTTTTTATTAGGATTTCCGGTTTTTTGATTTTGTTGGTTTTATTTCTGCAACCAAATTAACATTTGTTTTATTTAAAGCTGTTGGATCTATTTCGCTGGCCCTGCCGTGCCTTAGAACGGGTATGATGAACTTTCATCCGCAACATCGAGGAAAGGTATATGCTCTTATGGACGCTTTTCTGAGCGGAGGTCCAGCCTTGTTCTCGTATATCTATTGGACTGTTTACGCCAAAGGACACTTACATGACGAACAGAACCAAAATCTTGGCGGGTATTTCTTAATGATGTCCATAGTGGCAAGTGCCTGTGGATGTCTGGTAGTCATATGCTTACAAGAGTTCCATTTAGATTTCTCGGATCCGGAAATGAATATGGATGTTCAGACTAGTAACTCGGACGATCATAATCCTGAACACAATTCCGGAAATTCCAAAAAGAAGCCTATTACTGGATGTCGGCTTATTCGCCGCTTTGATTTTCAATTTCTTTTCTGGAGTTTTGTATTCGGCGGTGGGCTTCATGCCATGTTTCTAGGCAACCAGGCGACGTATCTGAAGTCATTCAACATGGAGGAATACACTGTCTTATTTACTTCCTTGAGTCCAATTTCAGCCTCAATAACAAAGTTAGTTGTCGGTGTTTTATCGGACGCTATGATACATAGAGTTTCCAGGGTGTTTATATTACTGATATGCAATGCCATACAGACTGTTATCTTAATCATTGTCATTTTTACTGCAAATTACTTATCCGTATTTGCAATCTTAGATATCGCGATTTCAAGTGCAAATGGCGTTCTTTTCTGTCTAACGCCGACCATCATCAGCGAACTGTACGGAATGGATTATTTCGCCCGCAACTGGGGAGGAACTTTGATAGGAGGTGCGTTTGGTGCTATAGTACTTCAGCGAATGTTTGGGTGGATTTATGATAGTAACATCCGCACCAATGGATCCACCGATTGTACAGGCCTACATTGCTTTACATGGAGCTTCATAATGATAGCAACAGTAAGTTTCTGTTCTGTCATATTCAACTTGGGACTTCTCCAGAGAATCGCTTACAACAAGAAAAAGAAGGAAGGAAAATGAGACAAAATACACTTTACACATGTGAGCTATGTCCATGAGAGGGGGTTCTCACGTGAGCGCTATCTTTATGAGAGTTTATACATATGTGAACGATATTTCCTTGAAATGGGACATTGACACACTTGCACATTGACACATGCGCACTTTTTCCATCGAGAGAGGATTCACAAGTGTACCTCCATGTAGTGGGATAAATCACATTGTCTACCTGTTAAATTAAAAAGAATAAGTTAAACATGTATTGGCTGCCTCTAAAGGGGGGGGGGCATTTATTATTATTTTATATACTTTTTTTTCTTTTGTTGACTTGTTTGTGTTGTTGTCTTTAATCTATATATAAAATAATAAATCACTAAATAAGACATGGACGGACAACTTAATTCACCAGCAACCTATTTCTCAAAAAATCTTACGATAAGAGTTTTAGATTAAGTCTTAGTAGTCTTAGACTAAGAAGAGTCTTAGTTTTAAGATATCTCAATGCTGATTATTTCACAAATTTTACCTTTAACTCAATACTATGGTATATCTACAGCTTGAAGTTACTAGTTCGGTTTACTGTTTGGTAAGTTTTATCGTAAAATGTACAAAAAAGATAAAATTGGAAAATTGCTTTTTTATGGCAACGAATGGTTTTAATCGGAAGGTAATTTTTGTGAAAAGAGCCCCAGGGGCGTGGGTCTTACTTGCTTGGAACTTGGGCTTACCTCAACTACTCATCCTTAGACTGCATTGTCAGCCAAAGCATGTTCAGGAATCGAACCATCAACGACCAGAGTCAAACCCGCCGTAATTCAAGACGTATTCTTCAACTTAATGTTACTTATGTACTGACTTGTATGATACATGTACAATCTAACCTGTTTTAAGAGACCATCCAATGGAATGAGCAAAAAGGGTCATATATGACAGGTGGTCTCTTAATTCCGGCGATTTATATAGGAAAAAGCCATTTTGGGAACCATTCATTTGGGTCACATAAAGGTTTTCCTTCAATTCAGTGGATCGCTAAGGCAGGCTAGATTTTATGTATTACGATACATTTTTGAATCAAACAGCAGAAAAAAATCAGCATTGGATTGGATGCCTCGTTTGAATGTTGACAAATTAAAAAAAAAGAAAGACAACCACAACAAGCAAAACTATTCTTTTGTCAAAGATATTTGCCGATTTTAGTATCCCGTAAATACATCCCCACCAGTACACAACAAGAAAAACAGACAACCAACTCAGTTCATATGATAACCTGACTGACGCAATGATTTAATTAAGTTTTATTCAGAGCCCATTGTGTCCTCTATTGTCCAAACATGTTAATTTTGCTCTTCATCGTAATAAAATTTAATTGTACTCGCTGACTTTTTTTTTTATCAATGACTGATTTCATATAAAGCTGTCACCTGTCAGTACACGACAGGAAAAACAGACAACCAACTAAGTTCATATGATAACCTGACTGACGCTATGATTTAATAAGTTTTTTTTTAGAGCTCTTTGTGTCTTCTGTAGTCCAAACATTATCTTTTTGCTCGCCGTCGTAATAAAAATTAATTGTACTCGCTGACTTATTTTTTTTTTTATCAATGATTGATTTCATATAAAACCGAAAAAGTTATACCGAAAGAAATTTGTAGTGCTAGAATGCATTAATTTCTGACATGGATGATGATACAACTGCAAATAAACAATGATTTGGGTTTTTTCTCCTAGTGAAGACAATATGTCTTTTCCTGGATTAACTAATTTGTGTGTTAATATAAGTGTTTTATTTTTAAATGTTCCACTCTAGAGTTTCACTTTTCTGGAGATGTCACCGAGAGTCATGTTCGGCACTACCGTTTATTGAACAGTGAGTGTAATAGAATCTTCCCCTACCTTGAGGGTATGACAGAGAAATATCTGTCCGAGGGGTAAGATTCTTGAATATCAAACACGAGGCTTAAGGGTTTGATTTCCAAGAATCATACACCTAAGACTGAGATTCCTCTGTCATACCCTCAAGGGAGGGGTGATTATTTTTCTCCCATCATTTGATATACATGTATATTTCTACCGCCCGAAAGAAAAGAAACAGTGATCAAAAGTTGAATGGCACATGAATACAGCCAAGACATGCAAGTGACCCTCATCGATGACCTATTTTTCATTCTTATGCTTTCACACACAAAATAGTCCATCAAATTGGAGTATAATAATTAAATTCAACTTAAATGTATGAATAAATTTAATTCAAATTAAAGTATCGTCAACTTTGAAACGATTTTTCATGTTTGTGTTAAATTGCTGTGGTTTCAGTAAAATGTACGATTGAAGTGACCGAGTGTGACGTCAAGGAAATAGTGACGTTACGCTTCCGGAGTAGCGCGTGTAGCTTATCAACATCCTAGGGGTTGACAAGGAAATCTTGTCCCGTGAAAACGGAAGATAAATCTGCGAACGATGGGAGAATTCTTTGTCTTGCCGACATCTGCTGTGACACTTTTCTCGGCTGCATAGACATTCCTGGAAACTAAAAAACCAATGATAAAATGATGATGGTTTAGGGAGTAATTTTCAAACCTTCATCTAGCATATTTTCCAAAAAAAGAAATCTTTTACATGTACAAAATAGTACTACATAGTAAATGGGGGAACTAATTTGAATTTCCAAATCTTGTTAACAAAGTGAGCCATTCGCATCGTTCACGTGTCTGAAACGTACTAATTTAAATATGACTCCGCGCTTTTAGAGGTCAGATGCCGACCTACGTTTCAACCACGTGTTTATACGTACATATAGAATTACTTTATCAAATTCTAACTATGTCTGATTACACGACAAGTACTAAATATTAGATTAGTTAGAAGTAATAGTCTATGTGGAAGCAGCGGTAAGGTCGATGATAGGGGTTAGGGGACTGATACAAAGTATTTCTAGAACAAGATAATTGGACATCTATCACAAATGAATCTGCAGTTTAGTATATTCAAATGTCCAGTGCATTGCTCATTTTATAAATAGTTCTGATCGGGATGCAGTTTATGAAACAGACATATACTGATCTGAAATCATAGTTCAAAAAGGAGGACACTAAAATGATTTTGGATTCAACAAGTCTGTTGATCATCGCCAGTTTTATGTTTCGCATGTTTCCAGGATACAGGTAAGAGCTGCTACATATAAATTCTACATCACATAGGTGACTCTCTCTCTCTCTGAGAGAGAGAGAGAGAGAGAGAGAGAGAGAGAGAGAGAGATGTACTTAGTATCATTGAGTAGGTTGATTGCCTTCAAACTCCTTCAAATATCGTACATTTAAAAAAGCAAAAAGTCCGAAATGCTTGGATATCCATGCATGAAATGTATGGCAATAGCCCAAATATTTGTGGAACAAACCTGCTGACTTCCGGTTTCAACATTCAGCAATTTCAGCAGCTCGAATGGGATTGGATTAATGCATTTTTCTTTCGTTGTTTTGTATACAAACAACAGTTTTGAGCCATTACACACATACATAGATTTTGGACAGAGTTTAAGCCGTAACTTCAATTGTTATCTTTAGGTGGTTGATTTCATGTAATGAACCTGAAATAAAAGTACGCGTATACTGCATTATCTAGTTCATTAGATAGGCAAAAAAAAATGTTGATCGCATTTTGCAGAAATTCCTCTGATGCATTGCCTCCCTTTGAAAAAAAAACATGCAAAAATCACGACAAATGGTATCCCAGGATTGTTGTCAACCGATAGGTTAGTGAACAAAGACTATAACTTCCTCTTGGTACGTCGTACACGCGATTGTATATGTTAGTATGTAAATGGAGAAAAAAACCCCAAACATTTCAACTTCCAAGAATCATTCTGGGACATTGTGCCTTCGCCAAATGTTTTGATGATTAAAACGGAGGTTTAAAGTCTTGTTGTTACTTTGTTGGATATTTGGAACTTGAGCATCTTTCACAGCTTTAAAAGAATAAAAGTAAATGAAATATACCTAGTAGATCAGGGTACACTATTAGATTTTTCAGATTAAGAATTCAGTGCATGGATATCATAGTTGAAATAAATGTCAATACCTCGATGAGTGGACCAAAGCTGATGATAACATACAAGGTTAAACTAAAGGCTCTTATTGTCGACTTACGGGTTTCCCAATAATATCTTTCTTTTATTTTTAACAAAGATTCGACTGCAGCAGAAAATTCAAATGTGCAAACAGCATTGGCATTACACATTATTTGTGCATTGTTTTATGCACAGATAGGAGATTTGAGTTGTTTTACAGAAACCTAGATTTTGGCGACAATGAAACATATACCTATGTCAAGATAGAGTATTTAAGCATTCAGCACTTTATGTGGACAGGGGCCTTCTTGGCCTAGTGGTTAGCGTGTTCGACTTCGAGCCGAGGGGTCCGGGGTTCGATTCCCGCAGCGCCATTCTCTCAACACATCCTGTCTTTCAGATGAGACAGTAAAAAACCGAGGTCCCGTGTCACAGTAGGTGTTGGCACGTTATAGAATCCTCCCTGCTCTACGGCCAGCAGTGCCGAGCACAGGCAAAAATTGTCGCTCTTCACCGGCACACGTTGACGTCTCCATATGAGTGAAATATTCTTGAGTGGGACGTTAAACAACAACGGAACAACAACAACAACATTGTACAATGTAACCCTTTTAACCTTTAATATCCCCATTGTATGACAAGCCGCCAGGGTTGACACCTTTCAGGGGGAGGGGGGGGGGTGAATACGGTATTTGAATAACGAGATTGATCACTGATCGTTACCTCTTGCCTTTAACTAACGATAGTTTATTTTGTTAATTTTACAGATGATCCCGAAGAAAGACATGATATAGCATGCCATAAACCAGACGTACTTAAATACATGATAGACCGACTGGTGGAGTATAAAGCAAAATTAGTCCCTGCCCAGGAGTTAACAAATAAACCAGGGTTTAGATCGGCCGTCAACAAGAAAAACGTTGTAACAAATAATTGGTGCTATTGATGTTGTGATTATTTTAATAAGGGCTGCTGTATCATTCATGCTGTGATTATTTTAATAAGGACTGCTGTATCATTTTCAGTATTCCCTTTTTAAATCCAAGTTCCTCTATGCATGTAGAATGTGCTTCGACGGCAATATGTGATGTAACGAACTGGAAAGCAACCATTTATAAATGATTCATTTAAATGAGTAGTGCTAATAATGAGATTGCTTTTGTGATAACCTAACTGCGGATTTACAAAACTACTATGCCATTTACGTATTCTGGATGCAGTTTCGCTGATAATAAAATGAGCAAACCTCGGCACTAGGTAATATCACGAATCAAAAGAACTTAGCAAATAAACTGATCTACTAGGACATGAAAAACATGTTGATAATAATCAATTAGCTGTTATGAATTTATTTTGATCATTTTTATTTTGGGTTAGTTTTTTTTTAATTCTGTTTTAAGATGCATGTTAAGATATCGATGAAATTTGGTTTCAGTCTAGACTCTAGCTTGAGGGGGATTTTATTTAATGAAACCACAATAACACTATTAGGCGTCTGGGCATCTTTGTTTTCACATGTATGCATTTAACTCCGTTATGTATTTGAACGATTACCATTTTCATTAAGAATATCTTGATAAAGATACAAAAATCTAAATGCACAAAATTATCAACAACAAAAAAAGACAACATACAGATTTCGATTATTTGTTAGACATTGGACTTCTTGGCGGCTACAGAAGTGGGAGCCCATATCAAGGGGAGTCATCTTCTCTGAGTCTAAAAGTCAAATGTAAATACAATCAAGACTCTCTGTGTGCTTTTCTGCATTAAGTGACTTCCTGTCTTATGTAATACCCTTAAGTCCGCCCTACACTTTTTATTATAATGATGGTCTGTATTAAGTGACTTTATGTCTTACCTGACAAGTGACCTAGATTATTTGTAGCCAAACTATACAAAAAGTCTGTATTAAATGACTTTGATAACCATAGTAGTACCTACTTGAACAAATGTTTTCAAAATTTAAATAAAAACTGAATTGATATAGAATTTAATGCACTTGATAATTTTAAGATGCACTTACAAGATTTACTCACTGCACTTGTATGCATCATACAAATATAACAGTCTTGTAGTTTGTATGGACTAAAGAGCTCAATGATATCGGAAATTGAGTGAGGTCTGTCTTAAGTGGCACCCTGTCTAATGTGACCATTATTTATTAGTCCCTTGGAAAGTCACATAAGACCGTCTTGACTGCAATTTGCTTTATTCCAAGTATATTGACCCGGTGCGCTTATTTTCTTTGCGTCATATGACTTGTACCAAATGCAAACCGATTAACGTTAAATGTTGGTGGATGAATACATGGATATCAGGGAAATTTATTTATAGTTCATGGTTATTCTGACAAGCCTCAATCAAGTATCAACATGTGAACCAATCAATAAAGAATAAAATTCACAGATTTATTATCTTTAACAAAATGTAATACATTATGATGAAAACAACATCAGCAACAAACAAGAAACGTTGCTAAACCATACGGACTCATTTACAGTGTATAGATCTTAAGTTTCAGTATAATGACGTGACTATGGTCGTCTACTGACTACTGTCATCAGGGGCTGACGTTGCCGAGTGGTTAGCGTGTTCGACTTTGAATCGAAAGGTCCGGGGTTCTAATCCACACAGCGCCTCTCCGCGGTTGGCTATCTCTGTCTTTTGGATAAAAAGTAAAAACCGAGGTCACGTGTTAGGTGTAAATCGAAATCACATCGAAAGGTCCGAGGTTCGAGCCCAAACCACGGGACGGTATGGGACTTTAAAGAACCCTCCCTGCTCTACGGTTATAAGTGCCGAGCATAGACAAAATTTGTCGACCCTCACTGACACAAGGTGAAGTCTTCATTTAGGTGAAAGATGAGTGGGGGTTTAAAACAACACAATAAACAAACTAACTCTCCCGTTATGTTAGCCAATTAAATGGATACGTTTACGATGCCCACAATCGCCGAACTATTATTGCAATGACGACAGCGACGAAGCAGATGTACTGTAGATAACACTGTGTTTGTTTCAACAAACAAAGCTACAGCACCTATGATTCCCAGTCACACCTTTGATTAGTTGATCGAAAACATCGTTATAAATACCGAGGTACCTTTGAAGAGTCATGGGCAAAAAATAGCTGTCTTCCAGAATCTAAGATACACTTTACAATTATCTGTGGTATATTCATCTGATGGAGGACGACTGGAATTCAAACTCAAATCCTAGAAATTTGTTGTGCCGTACCGTGTTTCCAATTACGCTGTTGCCGTTATTTGCAATTTACGTCCGACACAACACGTCCCACTCAGGAATATTTCACTTAGATGGAGACGTTACGGAAGGGATGTTATTTGACCTATGCTAGATACTCTTGTCTATTGAGTGGTGAGAGTGCATGCACCTACTACAAAGGTTTATAATGCGTCATCCGAAGGACAGAGAACTAGTAGTCGTATCCACGGCATACGTAACACAAGATAACCCGCAAATGACCATGGTTCACGTCTCGTTCGAAGTACGAAATGAAAGATATGGAGGAGTAATTTGCCAATGTGACAATATACAAATGAGCTGAACACAGAACAAATACGTGCGGACATATGAAAGGGGTGAAGAAGAATATACCAAGGGGCATTCAAAATTAAATTAGTCAACAACAGACAAAACCGTGGCCAAAACAAAAAGGAGACAAAACTACAAACAGAAATACAGAAATACACTTATAAGAAAAAATAGAGTAACACGAACCCCCTGAAAAACGGGGGTGAGTTGAGGTGCTCCGGAAAGGTTCAAACTAGTGCTCCGAAAGTTAAGAGTTTGGATTTTTGTTAACACAGGGATAGTTTTCTAATCCGGATTGATTTTAAAATCACAATAAATAAGTTTATCTTTGCTTTTGAAAAACATTTTCATCAACTTGTAGTCTTTCTAGAATAATGATAATAATAATAATGATAATAATAATAATAATAATAATAATAATAATAATAATTATAACAATAATAAAAATAATAATAATAATAATGATAATAATGATGATGATGATAATAATGATAATTATAATAATGATTATAATTATTATCATTATTATTATCATTATTATTTTTATTATTATTATTATTATTATTATTATTATTATTATTATTTGTATAAGCAAAAAGAAGCAAATACAAGTATTTGATGTGTGCGTCGTTACGTGTGATAAGTATGTATGTCTTTGCCGGTTGATTTGCGGTGAATGTATATATACCCTCTCAGCCGAAACCATCCAGATGAAATGTTTCTTTAATAAAGCCGCAAATGGTTAATATTTTAACATTCTATGAATAGAGGTTGTTTGTGATTGGCTGTGCCAGTATGTATTCTTACGTTAATCAAAGGCATATTAATGGCCCGAATCTGATTTATA
The DNA here is from genome assembly GCA_016161895.1 of Pinna nobilis. Lineage (NCBI taxonomy): Eukaryota > Metazoa > Mollusca > Bivalvia > Pterioida > Pinnidae > Pinna > Pinna nobilis. The sequence continues at coordinate 12,552 of JACSZP010028783.1, forward strand.
CGATTATATCAAATAGGATTGAATAACATAGGTGCCAGATAAAACAGTCGTATTTTATAGAACAGACACGATTGTATGACTAGAAAACAAGTATCGACAAAATTTCAGGAAAATTAAAAAATGATTTTGACTTACGCCTTAATAATTGGTGTCTGCGTATCAAATGCATACACACAAGAGACGGGGATTGAAAAGTGTGAAGAAACAGATTTGCTATGTCAAGTACGTGGTGAAATAAGAGAAGTATATCCGATTGTTAAAAGAGACATTTTGAGAGAAGCAGCAAAACGTTTGGACGTGTATTCAAATGACTTGAATAGTGTCATCGAAAGAGTAAAAGGCAACAGCTCAAAATGTTTGGAAATGGTTCAGGAGGCGACAAAAATAATAGATGGTAAGATTACTTTTGTTTTAATTTTCTTTCTGTCTGTATCTCACACAACCCAGGTTTTTTTTTCTACCATTTTATAGCCCGATATTGGGCTTTATTGCCAATGGCATATCATGTCAAATTATTTAGCAAAAAGCAAAAATTTAAGTTGCCGTTTAATTGGTATTGCAATTGTCATCTAATAAGTCTTAAATGGGATTTTTTTTGATATTACAAAGCCAACATATTTCATAATAACACTTAAAAGGTCCCAATTGTTTTGGCAAAATGCAGCAAAATCCAAATCTTGGGGCCAAACTTGCGAGAAAAAAAACACTAAAAAACATTAAATAACCCTCCCTGCTCTAAGGTCATAAGCGCCGACCATAGGCAAAATTTGCCGCCCTAGACTGACACACGGTGACGTCTCCATATATTATAAAATATTCTCAAACGGGTCGAACAATATGTTCGCATTGTCTCTCAGATTTTCTCCTCATGCCTTACATCCTTTTTATAACCCTTCAACGTCATTGATAAATTAATTATCGTAGTCCTTAAAAACACCTACGATAGGCGTTTATTATCAATACTGAAATTTGAATAACGCCTCTTGAAACATTTTGTTTAACTTCTACAATTAACTTGAAAGGTCTTCTGGGTCACATCGAGGACGACAAGACATTTGTAGAAGTACACTCACGTCACAAACGGGCATTAGGCGACCGCCTTACAGGAGAGTCGGGTGACGAAGGTCCAAAAGGTAAGCGGTTATTAATTAATTTACATTAGCCGACTTCAAAAAATCAACCACTGTTGTTCACTTCCAAGTCAAAAGTATATTTCATTACAAGATACAACGACTCGTCGGCACCTCCGGCTTTTTCCACAAAGAATGATACGATAAAAATCACGCTCAAGGCGTAATTGCATTAAATTTTGTTGTCACAGTCTGATTTTTAAAATTCATGTAAATCATATTTCATCACAATTGGTCATTTTTTTATTGTAAGAAATACGGAAAATGCTATAAATTTAAAAATTACTCATTGAAGATTATGAGAAATTTTACTCGTAAGATGTTTGTACAAAGGAATCCCTAATGACATTTGTAATGTTTCTTTGTCTTATTACCTTAAGTTCCACCTTCTTATATTTAATTGTTATTCATATGTGCACATAGAGGTTTGGTATTAAATCATTACATAATGGTTGACCGTACCTGTTTTTCGGATAAGACAGTAAAAACCGATGCTTCGTGTCACAATTGGTGTTGGCACGTTAAAAAATTCTTCCCTGCTCTACGGCCGAGCATAGGCAAAATGTTTCAACCTTCACCGGCACACATTTACGTCTCCATATGAGTGAAATATTCTTGAGCGGAATGTTAAACAACAATACAACAACGACGGTTGACACATGCTAAGATTGTACCTTGTATGAACTTGATATGTGCTGAGTCGTCATTCTCGAAATATAGCACAAACGTGAACCTCTTGAAAAAAAATCAAAGGGGGATTCCTAATCATGTTAGAGTTAGCATTTCATGCTGATAGGTAATATCTTCTGTGATTCCGCATATGAATGGAAACGAATAGTATAGTAATATATACATAGTGAAAATACATTGAAAAATGCTTCCCCTTCCAATCTGTGAAGATAAATCATGTTCCATTGTTGAACTATATCTTTGGCTGATGTTTTTATTGCAGGACAAAAGGGTATCAAAGGCGCGGAGGGTCAGAAAGGAGAGTCGGGTAGGTTTTGCCGTCAAATATCTAATTATCACTAATATATGGCTGAGTGGGTGGGTTTTATCATTGATATTCTCACTGCTCAACGGTAAAACGTACCGAGCATAGGCGGCCACATTTGTCTCCCTTTACCGGGAAACGATGATGTCTCCGTATAAGTGATAGAGTGCCAAATGTAAATTAACAACACAACTAACTAGTCATTTTTCAGCTTTTCGTTTTAGCACATATTTGAATCCCTACAAAGTGGCTCCTTAAGGAATCGGGGGATTTTTGGCTGGAGAGATGACTTTTTAATTAAGGTCTTATATTTAAATGAAGCCATAGGTAACCTCTAAAGCTGAATGTTTATTTATTTTTATTTACTTTTAACAACAGTTTTGTAAACGGATTTGCGATAAGTTTTTCAAAAGTGATTTCTTTCCGTTTGAGACATTTGAGTTATATATGTTTTTATCGCTGTGTAGTAAATGAACATTGGATTCAACAATGACAAACAAATGCCAATTCCCGTGGAATACATATCTCATATACACGAACATTTCTTTTAATACATGTTTAATATTTAATCAAAGGTGAAAATGGCGCAAAAGGCGAAGAAGGTGATAAAGGAGACGTTGGTCTCAAAGGTGACAAGGGCATTCAAGGTGACAAAGGTGGTGAAGGCGACAAGGGAGATTGTGGTGATGATGGCGTAAAAGGCGACAAAGGTGAAAAGGGGCATAGTTTAAAAGGTGATCAAGGACCACAGGGTGACCAGGGGGCCCGAGGAGATGAAATGCACGGTGATAAAGGTGAGATAGTGTTGGTTAGCAAGACGAAAGTTAAATATAGTCATCATTTTTTTACATTTATTTTAATGAGGCGTCATGGATCAATGGAAGACCTCAACCGCCGTGGCCTAGTGGTTATCGTTGAAGATTTCTGATTTTGAGGGTGGGGTTCGAGCCCAAGCAACCTTGTGGTTAGCCGTCCCTTTCCTTCAGATGTGACATTAAAATCAAAGTTCTTGTGTGACAGTATTTGTTGGCACGTTGAAGAACCCTTCCTGCTCTACAGTCATAATTAACGAGCATTGTCCGTAATCAAAACTTATGATATATAGACAGTGCCATAGGCACAAAAAGTATTTTCCCATTTGAAAGGTAGTATCGTACCTTAGGTGACATGAACATGAAAAAAGAAGTATTGGTAAGCGTGCATTCAGGGCACTGAAAGCAGGTAGTCTTCGAAAGGAGTGGGCCGCTGAGGCAGGTTATACTGTATTTCTTATTGTCATTCGATTGTAACCACTGCAGTTTTGTGTCATACTTTTGCCGGTAAAACCGCATACGACAAGATCATTGGAATGGGTTTTAAAGTTTGCATCTATCCTGCTACGATAAAAGTGAAAGAACAATACACGTATCGTATGACATGTGTGAATCAGACAAACTTTCTCGGCTCTGGATACTAATACTTCCTGTATTACACATTTCTGTTCCAATTCGTTCAATTTCTCCTTTTTGTGACACATGTAGGTCAGCAAGGCCAAAAGGGTGAGAAGAATGCGAAAGGAGAAAAAGGAGAAATAGTAGGTGTAGGAGACCAGGGTGACAAAGGTGATGATGGTGATAAAGGTGAAGGCGGTGCTCAAGGTCCAACAGGTGTTAAGGGAGAAAGGGGTGCTGGAGGCCCTGGTGGAGATGCTGGTGCTAAAGGGGACACTGGTGATACCGGAAACAAAGGTGTAGAAGGTGACAAAGGCGAGAAAGGTGATACGGGTGATACTGAGAAAGGTGACAAAGGAAATCAAGGAATGACCGGCACTACCGGACCAGAAGCAAGCAAAGGTAGAATCATTTTACCCATGTCCCTACAACAGCACAAACCTTGATCAGAAAAAATACCTTCAGTCTTTATGGTTTAAAAATAATTAATCAATTGAGTAATGTTTTCTACTAGATGTAATTTATCTTCGTATGGATCGATTGATCGATGTGTGTTATCTTTACAAATAGCCATGTTTTATAGTTTTATAATCATTAACTTTTATCATAGCAACAAAATATTTAACGAATTGACAGATAAACACCGGTGTTTTCTTGGTGATTTTTACGCGAATAAAAAGAACGGTAAATCTCATGTTATGATGAGATTAAGCAAATTAATAGTCAGACAATGAAACTAAGGATACAAATTTGATTCAAAAGCTTTATTACCCCTTAGGACCAATTGAAGAAGGACACGTTTCTCTAAAAAGAATACGCATTCAAAACATGTAATGTGAAGCACGAAGCTGTATATGCGCATGCTCAATATTGTTTTCATTTATAGGATCTAAAGGTGTCAAAGGCCAGAAAGGGAATACAGGTAAAACATCATTTATCATTCTTTTTAAGATATTTTTCATAGTGCATTATGATTTCATTACGGAACATGATATCCCGTCTCAATGAATGGCAATAATAAAAGTATCATGTCTCACTTAATCCTTGTCGCATACCTAATCGCGACCTCCCCTTTTCTGGTTTTTGACCATCACCGATTGTGACCTTCTTGTATTCGAAAATTTGCGTGCCATCATGGCCTGGTTGATTACATGGTAATCTGTGAATATCAGATGAGAGATATCTCCTTGTCGCATACCTAATCGCGACCTCCCCTTATCTCGTATGTGGCCATCACCGATTGTGACATTCTTGTATTCGAAAATTTGTGACACGGCGGGTGCCGCGGGCGGAGCAGGAGTTGCTTACTCTTCCGGAGCACCTGAACTCACCCCTGGTTTATGATGGGATTCGTGTTACTTATTTTTCGTGTCTTGTTGTGTTGATGGCTGTTTGTGTNNTGATTTATTGATCCCCCCCTTGGTATCTTCTACAGTCAACTTTTTTTTAATCCATATTCAGTTAGTGAATTCGCCAAACATGGCTCAAACCTTTTTCAATGAGCTAAATTTCTTAGCCAAGTTAATAGACAGGAAATTGACATTTGATTTTCAGGAACTTCCGTGGCCGAGTGGTTAGCGCGTTCGACTTCGAGCCAAGGGGTCCGGG